>JAHPZR010003878.1:0-37171 GCA_019787425.1 Platygyra sinensis
TTTTTGTACGTTTAATCGGATTCATGGCTTGCCTTTGCTATCTTCTTGAAATGTATTACTTGATGATGTCACGTTAAATAGTTTAGCTGCGAATGGCAGGCAGTTAGAAACTTATTTATAGCAATGAGAAGAGCAAGTTAAAATTTGTACAACTGCGCGCAACGTTTCTGCACAACAGTGAGACGGTGAATTTTTGGAATTGCTGTAGTCGGGAGAGTTTATGTAGTTGGTGTTTAATTTAACCCGCAATATGTAAACTTTCTTAAATATTTCGATTTAAAAATGTTTTAACCCTATTGATGTTGTGCAAAAACGTCGCAGTTGTACAAATTTTAACTTGCTTTTCACATTTCGTAAAATGGTTTCTAGTTGCTCATCTTTTTTACGGCTGACTGTTTAAAAAGATATCATCATTACTGCGCCTTTCAATAACACGCGGACTCTAAAATTTGAAGCTCAACCGACAAATGGGTTTTTCGCCGCCGTCAATGAAATGTTCGGCGGCTTCTCCTAGCTTCCGACTACTGCCGAGCACTGTTTCGTTATCTGAACTGTGGTAAACGATTTGATTTACGGCACGCTCGACAGTAGCCGGAAGCTGGGAGGAGTCGCCGAACATTTGATTGACGGCAGCGAAAAACACATTTGTCGGTTGAGCTTTGAATGTTGGAGTCCGCATGTTATTGAAAGGCGCAGTAAATATACCATCTTGAACACAAACAATTATTTACTGAAATGAAAATCTCAGTTTTTCTGAAAGACTCGGATCAAGATTTTCCCGCTAGTTTGTGTTCAAGATGGTATATATTGCTTTTTTTGGCGAGGAAAATTCAAGGGGTACCCCTTTAACAGTTTTTTTCGAGAAAGTTGCCAGGGGAAACGCTGTGCAAATTTTTTCCAATTTTCCCGCCAAAAGACTTAGTATATAGAGGGCACATTTTTTCATCACACCTTTATAATTAAATTAATTGAATTTCACTTAACTAATTAACTATTGTGAGTAGAAAATTAGAAATAAATAACACAATTGAAAAGAAAAACTTCTTGTCAGTACTTTATTTACTTAAGTTGCGTTTCTTTTCGAAGATACAAGATTCGTACTTGATTGAATCCGAAGTCGTATGTTACGTTTCTTTACTTAAAGGATCATTCAAGATCACTATGGTGCTTCAAAGGAAGAATCAACTTCTGCACCATGATCCGAGAGATCTTGAATTGATCTGTAAAGTAAAGAAATGCAACATCCGTTCTTGAATTCAAAATAAACAAACATACGCCTAAAACAGTGCATTTTTATTGACTAATATTTCTGAATTCAATTACAAGTTTAATTTTAAAAAAAATTGGCGCATGCGTATTTTAAGCGCCCGTATTTTTTCTAAGTTTTTTGGCGGGAAAATTTAAAAATTTTGACAAGGGGTTACCTTAAGAGTAAATTTAGGCAGTCGAGACCATCTAAAGAAAACATTTAATAAACAATAGAAATGATTTTATACAAAGCTAGCTCAACAGAAACTTAGCAGCGAAGTTTTTTCTAAGTTTAGCTTAAGAAAAAAAAAATCACTTTGGTTGCTCGAGACATTTTGAAATTGGTCCGTGAAAGAATATTGAGAAAAAACATTTGATTTTTAAACACGAAGGCTTACCATAAAAAAAAAAATTCTTATTGAGGAAAATAAGACCTACGACGCTCACGATACGAAAACTCGGTGAATCATATGAAAGAAACGAACGTGACTACCGAACAACCGTGGTGTTGCATCACACTAATGACAGTTGAGAATATGTGACTGCGTTTTTCAATAACATGCGGATTCTAAAAGCGAAAGCTCAACCGACAAATGCATTTTTCGCTACCGTCAATCAAATGTTCGATGGCTCCTCGCAGCTTCCGGCTTCTGCCGAGCACGCAGTAATCAAATCGTTGACCACATTTTAAACCACGAAACAGTGCTCGGCAGTAGTCGGATGCTGGGAGAAGCCGCCAAACATTTGATTGACGGTAGCGAAAAACGCTTTTGTCGGTTGACCTTGGAATTTTAGAGTCCGCATGTTATTGAAAGGCACAGTAAAGATTTGTACAAGAATTATTCAAATTCAGGAAATATTAATATATTGCCGTATTTTAGGTGGTATCTCGGAAACTAAGGAAAATAAAGTTTCGTTTGGTACCCTGCTGCCTTGCTGTTTATCTAGACAAGCGAGCAAAATATCAAAAGGCAGTTTACAATCTTAATTTGCTCAATTAACAGTTAAATCTCCTGTTGCAATGCCGTCTGTTGAAATTCCTGCACAAAGCTTTACTAACATTCTGATTGCATCGGCCGATAGTGTAACACAACACCTCTGATGCTCAAATTAGTTAAGTATGAGTCAGTCACATAATTCACTAAACTCTAGCATCGTGAACAAAAGCAAGAGATTAAAATTGGATGGAAATTTGTAAAAGTAAAGATAACGCCGAAACGTAACTGTAAATCATTTTTGGGCCGCTCCCTTTTTATAGAAAGCCTTCGTGTTTTGCTTAATTGTGAGCTGAGAAGTTCTCCGATCCTGACGCGTAGTCCACGAAAAAACTCTATCTTACAAGTCTTATTTTTTCGGCTTGAAAAAAATGTTTCAATCTGTCTTACTTTGGTCCCTTCTGAATTATGCCTTGTATTTAGTGCCCAGTCTTCATAATGATGCCTCCAGTGTCTTGGCTTTGCTTTTATTATCTCTAGTAGTATGGTCAAAAACCCTGAAAGAAAGAAAGAAAGAAAATATTTGATATCTCATATTGACGCTTTGTGTTGTTTAGTTCTGTTTTCGTAACTACGTAGAGCTTTCATCATCCTATCTCCTGCACCTTGTTTAAAAATTCTCATCACCCGTTTGTTGACAATGTGAAGATTTTGTAAGGAGAAATTCAATTTAAATCACATTTGTTGGCAAATAGATCTGAAAATCTTCATTAGCTAAATCAACATTAAGATTTACAGTAACGATTTTAAATAACTATGACTAAAAGATACTTTCTGAATTTCGTTGTTCTTTAAACAAAATTTAGTTAAATTTGCAGACTGCTTAGACCTGCTGAGAAATGGATTCGAACCGAAAAATTGAAACGCGAAACGCTTTAAAAATAAACTTACAATAATAAAGTTTCATTCAATAATTGTTTGTTTGTTGCTAAATTTGTAGACTTTGTAAACAGCTGCAGTAGCCCAGGTGAAGATTAATAGGACTTCGCAAACATTATTACTGAAAAGCCTCCTGTTTGGTTTATTCTGCAATATTTGCAATTGACGTGCCGCATTAGGTTGTATAAGGACGAGAGGTCTTTTGAGCAGGGGAAAATAAAATGTACCAATTACACGTGATGAGAATACGTGAACCGATCAAATGGTATGTTAGTATTGTCTCCGTAAACAATCGAATTCTCAGAACTACTAACAAACGAAATAAACTGCAATCAGCGTAGAGAATTAGTAATTCGACTTACGAATAAAAATAAAACTAGCTTATAGAATGTAAATTCGAATGAATTACATCTTTAAGCAATCTTTAGGCCAGTAGTAAGAATTTGACGTTAAGTATATCTATACCTTAATCCTGCTTAAAGGAGCATAAATCTGGCTTTGACCAACTTTACAGCAAGTATAAGATTTGGCGTAAATCTGAGATCGAAGGAATTTAAGCCAAACGTAAAGTTGGCTTAAAAGTTTTAGTCTCTTTAATTTAACTTTAAACATAGGCGTAAAGTTAGTGTAAAGTTCAGCTTTAAAAAATGTAAAGGGCAAGTAAAGCTGTTTAAATTACAAATTTACGACAGCTTTACGCTAGCTTTACACCGCAGTAAAGCTGTCTTTTCATGCTGTGCAACACGTGATGAGAATACGTGAACCGATCAAATGGTATGTTAGTATTGTCTCCGTAAACAATCGAATTCTCAGAACTACTAACAAACGAAATAAACTGCAATCAGCGTAGAGAATTAGTAATTCGACTTACGAATTTGTTTTGTATATTACGAATTAGTAGTCAACAAACATGCACGTTTTGGCAAATTTTTACTTTCTTTCTATTGAAGATTTTCTGGTCATTTTTGTCCAATTAGAATTAAAAACAACATTCCCGAACAGTTGCTACGCAATCTTATTGCCATGACGATACCTCTAGGTACTTAGCAGCAATAGCGCCTCTTTAAATTTGCTACTCAGTTCTGGATAACAAAACATCAGCTTACCTGCCATAGATATCTTTGACTTCACCGTTGATTTTTCACTGCTTCAATGTCTATGTGGGTGTCGACTTTATCTGAAATGAGATACAAAAGTTTATTTTACAATATAAATAACTGTCTAATTTCTCAAACGCGTTGATTGACTCATTTTTATTATCAGTAAGAGTAAGCAAACTTTCAAGTTAACTTTTAGCTGTCAAACTGTCAACTCTTTAAGCAATGAGATTCAATTGGCATTTTTTAAGTGGCCAACGCAAAACATAACACGTACATAACGTAACGCAAAAGGTAACATAAACTAAAGTTACGTAAAGCAATGTTCTTATTGGACAAAGAAATCATATCAACAAGAACAGGCCATTACCCAAACTGGTTACTCTTCTCTGTAATGTATATAGTACATGAAATCTCTTTGCAACTGCAATCAAGATCAGTTAAGGAAAACATGAACTGACCTGCTGGAGAATAATATTGCTCCATCTTAGATCTTTCTCTGCTCTAATTCGTCACTCGATGCACTTCTCTCTGAGAACACAAAATATGATTTCATGAGCAAATTATAACATTACCTGATAAGTACAAATTAAAAGACAAAATTAATGTATCGAATTCTACGAGATTATTTCAACGCTCTGACATAAAATGGGTAATGAAGTATTAAAGTTTTCTGCATATACCATGAGAAAGTCTTAAGTACTTTGTGGAACTTGACTTCGCTTGCGGTTTCTGGCTCTTATGTACCAACCACTTTCGTTCCAGTAGGTTCCTCTAACAAAAGTCTCTGTCTGAAACATGTTAGGAAACAATTCTTCTAATGTAGAAACGGCAAAAACGAATTTTGAAGCAAGAAACCGAATTTCCAAACACCTCGTGCAAACGTGGCGAGGAACATGAATATCAAATGAGCGTCAAAATATTTGCAATGCAAATCGGACAATTTCTTTAAAAAAAATTCAACTTGGCTCCGAGGCAAAAAATAATTTGAACTTGGCTCCGAGGCTTAGGGATTTCCACATACTGAAACAAGAAAGCAACTGAGAAGGAATGGATTGAAAGAGACCGCTGAGTGTGTCTTCGTCTTATTTTCTTCGAGCAAATAAACTCTACAAAAGCTCATGTTCTTAAATTGATTTCCAAAAGCTCACATCGTCTGGATAGGATAAATATTCCAAATTGCATACTGTTTAAAAGAACGCCATAATTTCAATCTTTCTTCTCACACTCGGTGCAGCCCTATCAGTGGAGTCCAACACAGAAATGATAAAAAAAAGACAACAACAAAAACAACAACAACAAAACCACCACAATAACAAGAAACAACAACAAAAAAAGAACAACAACAAAAACCGGAGTCCCCCTGCGGGGGCTGAACGCCATGCCCTTCCGAACCGAAGCACGGAAATGTAACCACTGGGCTACAGGGGGACTCCTTGAACAGGCTAGAAAATTTAACAGTACCTATATGCACGTAAAATGTAGTTTTTATAAGGAGTGTTACCTTACTTTGAAAACGATTGGCACAAAACACTCTTAAATTAAGGTCTAGCTTTTTTAATGTCTATAATTAAATCTTTCTTTATAAAAATGAACCTCCTAACATTTCTGCAGGTTTTTGGTTATTGGCTACAAGCTGAAAAAGAGCGAACAAAAAAAAGAACAAAAAAACCGGAGTCCCCCTGCGGGGGCTGAACGCCATGCCCTTCCGAACCGAAGCACGGAAATGTAACCACTGGGCTACAGGGGGACTCCTTGAATAGGCTAGAAAATTTAACGGTACCTATATGCACGTAAAATGTAGTTTTTATCAGCAGTCTTACCTTGCTTTAAAAGATTGGCACAAAACACTCTTAAATTAAGGTCTAGCTTTTTTAATGTCTATTATTAAATCTTTCTTTATAAAAACGAACCTCCCAATATTCTGCAGGTTTTTAGTTATTGGCTACAAGCTGAAAAAGAGCGAAAAAAAAAGAACAAAAAACCGGAGTCCCCTGCGGGGGCTGAACGCCATGCCCTTCCGAACTGAAGCACGGAAATGTACCACTGGCTACAGGGGACTCCTTGAATAGCTGAAATTTAACGGTACCTATATACACGTGAAAATGTAGTTTTGATCAGCAGTTTATCTTGCTTTGAAAATTTGGCCAAAAAAACTCTTAAATTAAGGTCTAGCTTTTTTAATGTCTATAATTAAATCTTTATTTACAAAAATAAACCTCCCAAATTTCTGCAGGTTTTGGTTATTGGCTACAAGCTGAAAAAGAGCGAACAAAAAAAGAACAAAAAACCGGAGTCCCCCTGCGGGGGCTGAACGCCATGCCCTTCCGAACCGAAGGACGGAAATGTAACCACTGGGCTACAGGGGGACTCCTTGAATAGGCTAGAAAATTTAACGGTACCTATATGCACGTAAAATGTAGTTTTTATCAGCAGTCTTACCTTGCTTTGAAATATTGGCAAAAAAAACTTTTAAATTAAGGTCTAGCTTTTTTAATGTCTATTATTAAATCTTTCTTTATAAAAATGAACCTCCCAATATTCTGCAGGTTTTTAGTTATTGGCTACAAGCTGAAAAAGAGCGAACAAAAAAAGAACAAAAAACCGGAGTCCCCCTGCGGGGCTGAACGCCATGCCCTTCCGAACCGAAGCACGGAAATGTAACCACTGGGCTACAGGGGGACTCCTTAAATAGGCTAGAAATTTAACGGTACCTATAGCACGTGAAATGTAGTTTTTATAAGCAGTGTTACCTTGCTTTAAAACGATTGGCACAAAACACTCTTAAATTAAGGTCTAGCTTTTTTTAATGTCTATAATTAAATCTATCTTTATAAAAATGAACCTCCTAAAATTTCTGCAGGTTTTTCGTTATTTGCTTACAAGCTGAAAAAGAGCGAACAAAAAAAGAACAAAAAACCGGAGTCCCCCTGCGGGGGCTGAACGCCATGCCCTTCCGAACCGAAGCACGGAAATGTAACCACTGGGCTACAGGGGGACTCCTTGAATAGGCTTGAAAATTTAACGGTACCTTATACACGTAAAATGTAGTTTTTATCAGCAGTCTTACCTTGCTTTGAAAATTTGGCACAAAAAACTCTTAAATTAAGGTCTAGCTTTTTTCAATGTCTATTATTAAATCTTTCTTTATAAAAAATAAACCTCCCAAATTTCTGCAGGTTTTTGGTTATTGGCTACAAGCTGAAAAAGAGCGAACAAAAAGGAACAAAAAACCGGAGTCCCCCTGCGGGGGCTGAACGCCATGCCCTTCCGAACCGAAGCACGGAAATGTAACCACTGGGCTACAGGGGGACTCCTTCAATAGGCTAGAAAATTGAACGGTACCTATATGCACGTGAAAATGTAGTTTTTATCAGCAGTCTTACCTTGCTTTGAAAATATTGGCAAAAAAAACTTTTAAATTAAGGTCTAGCTCTTTTTAATGTATATTGTTAAATTATTCTTTATAAAAATGAACTTCTCAATATTCTGCAGGTTTTTTGTTATTGGTTACAAGCTGAAAAAGAGCGAACAAAAAAAAGATCAAAAAACCGGAGTTCCCCTGCGGGGGCTGAACATCCATGCCCTTCCGAACCGAAGCACGGAAATGTAACCACTGGGCTACAGGGGGACTCCTTGAATAGGCTTGAAAATTTAACGGTACCTATATACACGTGAAAGTAGCTTGATGTACAGCGTTATGTTGCTTTGAAAAATTTGGCACAAAAAACTCTTTAAATTAAGGTCTAGCTTTCTTTTATGTCTATAATTAAATCTTTCTTTACAAAAATTAACCTCCCAAAATTTCTGCAGGTTTTTGGTTATTGGCTACAAGCAGAAAAAGAGCGAACAAAAAAAGAACAAAAAACCGGAGTCCCCCTGCGGGGGCTGAACGCCATGCCCTTCAGAACCGAAGCACGGAAATGTAACCACTGGGCTACAGGGGGACTCCTTGAATAGGCGTTAAAATTTAATGGTACTTATACACGTGAAATGTGGCTTTGATGAACAGCGTTATCTTGCTTTGAAAAATTTGGCCCAAAAAAACTCTTAAATTAAGGTCTAGCTTTTTTAATGTCTATAATTAAATCTTTATTTACAAAAAATACACCTCCCAAAATTTCTGCAGGTTTTTGGTTACTGGCTACAAGTTGAAAAACAGCGAACAAAAAATGAACAAAAAACCGGAGTCCCCCTGCGGGGGTGAACGCCATGCCTTTCCGAACCGAAGCACGGAAATATAACCACTGGGCTACAGGGGAACTCCTTGAATAGGCTACAAAATTTAACGGTACCTATATGCAGGTAAAATGTAATTTTTATCAGCAGTGTTACCTTGCTTTGAAAAGATTGGTCCAAAAAACTCTTAAATTAAAGTCTATAGCTTTTTTAATGTCTATAATTAAATCTTCCTTTACAAAAATAAACCTCCCAAAATTTCTGCAGGATTTTGGTTATTGGCTACAAGCTGAAAAAGAGCGAAAAAAAAAAAAAAGAACAAAAAACCGGAGTCCCCCTGTGGGGCTGAACGCCATGCCTTTCCGAACCGAAGGACGGAAATGTGACCACTGGGCTAGAAAATTTAACGGTACCTATATGCACGTAAAATGTAGTTTTTATTAGCAGTTTTATCTTGCTTTGAAAATATTGGCAAAAGAAACTTTTAAATTAAGGTCTAGCTCTTTTTAATGTATATTGTTAAATTATTCTTTATAAAAATGAACCTCCCAAAATTTCTGCAGGTGTTTGGTTATTGGCTACAAGCAGAAAAAGAGCGGACAAAAAAGAACAAAAAACCGGAGTCCCCCTGCGGGGGCTGAACGCCATGCCCTTTCGAACCGAAGCACGGAAATGTAACCACTGGGCTACAGGGGGACTCCTTGAATAGGCTTGAAAATTTAACGGCACCAATATACACATGAAATTTAATTTTTTTTACTACCAAAGGCGACTTCTCGATCGGCGAACACGACGTATTAAACACTCAATCTTTTGTCGACTGATAATCTAGAATTGAAGTGAAACGAGATTTAAACTACAATACAAAGAAACACAACACTAAAGATATGCAACACTGCATGGAAGCGACAAAGAAATAGACCGAAAAAAACAATTTTTAAAGGAAAATAAACTTACATTGATATGGTACTGCTGTGGCCTGTAGAGATAGACACTAATTACTCCGTATAACGGATTACTACTAGATGTGCGCGTTCGGTGACGTCTCTTCACAGAACTGGACTACGCGACGCGCTAATAAAACTAATAGTAAAAATATAAATCTAAAAATATTTATGCTGGAAAAAATGCCAAGCGAAAAATGCAGAAAACTTGTAACACGCACAAAACGTTCCCAGAGGAGACCTCATTAGCCAAGTCTAAATCCTGACATGTTCCTAGCGTGTTGACGGCCTAATCTTGCTATGAAAAATGTGCTTGAAAAATAAAAGAGGTTTAATTAGTTATACCTTTTTTGGAAGTCCATTATTTAATCTTTCTTTTAAAAAAGGAGTTCCCAATTAAGACCAGTACTTTTGGAGGTCTTTGCCTATTGGATACAAGTCAAAAGAGAAGCTTAAATGAAAAACGACATGGCAAGATCTGTTACGATCAGTCAGGTTTGATGTCGTTTCTTAAAAGGTCTTTCAACTTCTAACTTGGTCCTGAAGTGTTGAAAAAGAGGATTGTACGAAAAAAAAGAGTTCAGCACAAATATATACAAAAAAGGGAGTCCCCCTGCGGGGGCTGAACGCCACGCCCTTCCGAACAGAAGCTCGGAAACGTAACCACTGGGCTACTGGGGGACTCCTTGAATAGGTTAGCAAATTTAACGGTACCTATATGCACATGAAATGATGTATTCACTGACAGCCTTATGTTGCTATGAATAATTTGGTTTTAAAAAATTTAAGTTTTCAATTAAGGCCACTAATTATGCAGGTCTTGGGCTGTTGGATGCAAGCTAATAAAAAGCGGTTTAAATAATAAAAAAAAGACATGACAAGACATGACAGTCAGGTTTGAAGTCCTCTCTAAAAAAAGCTCTTTTAACTCCAACCTTCGTGAAAAAGTGTAAAAAAAGATTGTACGAAAATAAAATACATTGAGATCAGAACAAATACACATCCGAAGCTCGGAAATTTAACCCCTGAGCTACAGGAAGACTCCCGTAATTGGGTAGCAAATTTAACGCTACCTACATACGCATAAAATGTAGGTTTTATTAAGAGACTCAACTTGCTATGGAAAATGTGCAAAAAAATATATATATAAATAAAAGTAAAAGCCTTACAAAAGTTATACCTTTTTGTGATAAATATCAGTATCTGGGCAACTGCGCACCTACCCCTCCCCTAACCCAACAGTAACACTAATTTATTAACTTGTTATAACATGTTGGGTTAGGGGAGGGGTAGGTGCGCAATTGCCCAGATACTAATATTGATCCGTTTTTTGTTAGTACATTTTTAAATATTTTTTTTATTAAAAAGGACCTCCCAATTAAGACCAGTATTTTTGCAGGTCTTTGACTATTGGATACAAGGTACTAATGAGCAAGTTAAATAAAAAAAAGGCATGGTAAGATGAGCATATTTTATGGTCAGTGAGGTTAGATGTCCTTCTTTAAAAGGTCTTTTAACTACTCCTAATTTGGTCCAAAAGTGCAACAAAAGAAGATTGTACGGAGAAAGAGGTTAAATAACAAAAAGACATTGCAAGATGAATGTTTTTGATGTTCAGTTTATTCAAAACTCTCTTGCAGTAAAAAAAAAAACCCTGAATTAATGAGTTAGAATTTAAAAGTGTAAAACTAAGGTCAGCCAGGTTTGATGTCCTACTTAAAAGTTCTTTTCACTCCTAACTTAGTTGAAAAGGGGAGAAAAAAAGAGGATTGTACAAAGAAAAGCTAAATATTGAATACCCGTGGAAGCAGAACGCCATGCGCTTTCGAACCGAAGCTCGGAATTGTAACCAATGGGCTACAGGGGGACTCCTTGTATAGGCTAGAGAATTTAACGGTACCTATATGCAAGTGCTCATGTAATTTTTATTGACAGCCTCTGCTTGGTTTGGAAAATGTGCTATGAAAAACATGAAAGACCTTGCTTAAGTTACACAGTTTTTTTCAAATCTACCAATAAATCTTTCCCAAGCAAAAATGAATTATAACCTTTCAATAAAGATCCCTTCTTTTGCGGGTCTTTTCCTTTTGGGGATCACGAGCTAATAAACAGTGCTCAACTTCAAAAAGGACTTGGCAGGATGGGTATATCAGTTTACGATCAGCAATGTTTATAGTCCTTGGTTAAAAGCTCTTTTCACTCCTAATTTTGTGGACGCCGTGCGCGGAAAAAATTAAGATTGCAAGAAAAAGGTAAATGAAGTCCAACACAATATGCAAACATGAAAAACACGAAGTCCTCATGAGGTTCAGAATGCCACGCCCTTTAGAAATGAAGCTCAGAAATGTAACCACTGCGCTATAAGGGGAGTTTGAAAATCCTGATTTTATACTGAACCGAAGAGACCACATCCGCAACACAAATAGCAGCCCAAGCTATTCTAAATTTTTTGTCGCGTTCCTTGTTCTTCTCTCTTATATCCTTATCCCTCCGTTTCCTTGGCACATCCTTTCTTGGTTATCTTCCGACATTCCGTCACGCCCGACGGAATTCTTTCTGCTGTGTGGGGAGGCTGGTCAGGTGTTTTAGGAGGCTCGAGTGCATTGGCGTTACTAGTGAAAACCAAAGCTATCTCCAGATAGGTTTGCTTCATTAAACTGAAAGAAAACATGTGGAATACAAAATAACAGGTAAAACGTGGCCCTTAACGTATCCTTCCTTGTCACGCAGTCTTTTCTCCAAAACCATGAGTGACAAGCCTAAGAAAACGTCTTCGTGGCAAAAGCACCAGAAATGATTGCATAAAGTACTAAGATAGATGGACAAAAATGTTTAGTATATACACACTCAGTGATCTTGGTGTTTTAAGCAATCTGATTGGTTCGCTATCTCTGGCTAATGAGCATTATTCACCCCCTACCGAGTGAATAATGCGTAAGCCCAACAAAAATAAAGCATACTTTTGAATAAAGCATACTTTTGATTCACACTGATTTGAACGGTGTTTAAGGACCATTATTCTAGACTGTCACGAGTTTTTCGAAGATTAACTATAGATTTTCCATGTTCAAAGATTCTGTAAATAGTTTCTCGAATTCGCGCATGTTTTGTACAGCTTGCACGTTTTCCACGCATGAATTGAGAGGTCAATTAAATAGATTTTTAATGGTTTCCTTCTGAAATGTTGTTGAGATCACTTCCTGTGTATATACTAAAACAATTATTCTTCTCAATCTCGGTGAATAGTGGCAGAATATTTACCTCGATTTCAAAGAATAATTGTTAAATATATTAAAAAGAAATAGAAAAAGAAATATACAATTGTTTCTTCAAGAAAGGCCACAGAAAAAGAACTTTTGTCCTGCAACTTAAAAGTAGATCGGTTTGTAAGCTAATTCTTACCTGAAAAGGGCTACAAATTTTGTTTTGCCTTTTTAAAAGGAAGGACGAATAAAAACTACCGAAAAAGAGTCGTTACACCTTTTAAACGTTATGGTATAAATGTTTAAGTTTTCGTCTGTATGGACAAGTCTTTGTTTGTGTAGAGCCTTTTAGGGGTTTCATTCAAGGGCTAGCCTAAAATATTGCGATTGGGGCGATACAACTGCACAAGCAATTATTATGAGAAATTCATACATAGGTAGAGGTTCTGTGTCAGTATAAAGATGGAAACGAAATATACTTACCCAATATTGTCGTGATCAGAACTAAAGGTGCACTGTACAGCTTCTACCAATTGTTTACTGCTTTACTTGGGGATACCTTACCACGTACTCTGAATCATCTGTCCTTTGAAGCTGACCTGTTGACAACACCAGGGGAAAAATTCAAGGCCCAGTATTGGCCATCATGCTTCGCGTGCCTCTGTTGTTGTTGGCTTTAACGGGAGCGAGGCGTCTATTATTTTCGAGCTTTATTCTGGACTGGGCAAACAAAAGCTTCAGAATTTTCAACATAACAAAAATGGCCGCCAATATATCACAGCGTGCAGTGTTTAATAGGCAAAACTGGGTCTTTAAGGGTTTTTTTCGCAACACGATTCTAAGGAGTAAAAGCAATTATGAGAATCAAAGGAAATCAAACAATAATGGCTTGATTTTGTAGAACGCTAGAAAGTATAAAGGGCTAACCCATATACGACCGCTCTCATGTGGCTTTGATAACTCAGTTGAGAGAGCACTGCATCGGCATCGCAGAGGTCGTGGGTTCGAATACCGCTCAGAGCCTGGAATTTTTTTCAGGTCTCTGTTCAAGTAGTGTTATGGCCGCACTTGTATTAATGACCGTTCTCACTCAGTTGCTACTATGGGACAAACTACTCTCATCTTTACTGTACTTGGGCCAAGTCAAAACGTCCCCATTTAAAGGGCTAACCCATATACGACCGCTCTCATGTGGCTTTGATAACTCAGTTGAGAGAGCACTGCATCGGCATCGCAGAGGTCGTGGGTTCGAATACCGCTCAGAGCCTGGAATTTTTTTCAGGTCTCTGTTCAAGTAGTGTTATGGCCGCACTTGTATTAATGACCGTTCTCACTCAGTTGCTACTATGGGACAAACTACTCTCATCTTTACTGTACTTGGGCCAAGTCAAAACGTCCCCATTTAAAGGGCTAACCCATATACGACCGCTCTCATGTGGCTTTGATAGCTCAGTTGAGAGAGCACTGCACCGGCATTGCAGAGGTCGCGGGTTCGAATCCCGCTAAGAGCCTGAAATTTTTTTTCAGGTCTCTGTTCAAGTAGTGTTACGGCCGCACTTGCATTAATGACCGTTCTCACTCACTTGCTACTATGGGACAAATTACTCTCATCAAAACACGCTGCCTACCACTTAGAGCAATTAAAATATTATTGTTTTAGTAGACATTATTACTGGGCCTTTCTGTACGGTAACATGCAGTTAACCTCTAAAAGAAGCCAATCTGGGCATGGCTTGAGCGTAGTTTGATCCCTGCAAAACTGCTTTAAAATTGACAGATCAGGTTTTTTTTATTTTTTCTTTGAGTGCAAAGAAACCAAGACAAAAATCCATGATTTACAACCCTACGCAAGATGGAAAGCATCCCTGAACTTTTCAAATGAAAGCGCCCCCTCTCTGAGGATGGTTTGTCAATAGTCGGAGTCAATATATTGTGATAAATAGAGAATACATGGCTGCTTGTAGATATGGAATTTCTCTTTGAGTGTTCAACTTGATATCTCACTTGTTCACCGTATACGTACTCACTCGTGAGATTTAAAGTTGAACACATATCTACTAGCAGCCATGTATTTTTTGTTTATTATCTAAACAAACTAATGACCACTCTTTTTGACCATTTTTCAAAGATTTCCAAACACTTTTCAAAGATTCTCCAAAAGTTGTCTTAAGGCCAGACAAACGTTTCCAAACATTTTCCAAAACTTCCGAAGATTGCCAAATATTTCCGAACATAACCTAAGATTTCTGAGAAAGAACTGATGACGTTTTGATAATACAGTAACACATCTAAGTACTTTTGAGTGATTATGTAACCATAGCAATGGTAATAACATGTTATTTTCACATGTGAAGACATCATGTTTATACACATGAAAGCAACACCTGGTATTTCACTGGTGTTTATATATATAATACGATGATCTATTTACCTGTGCACTTATCCAATCTGGGAGACTAAACATGTCCTGTTGCCTGTCTTGGAACAGTTGTCTTGTTAAAAGACATAGAAGCACAGGAACTCTGGCTAACAGTGGTAACATCTGTTTGAACCTAATAGAATAAACACAACCTAAATGTCTGGGGCAAAGTGAGATTAAGGACAAAATTTTCCATTAAGGTTACTGTAAGCCTTCAGGGGTGCCTTCTGGAAAATCCTTTCTTTACGCGCTGCTATAAAGAAACCCAAGGTAAACTATTAAATTATCATTGTAAAGCTTATGAACCATAGAATCCAAAAATAACAATATGTTTTGTTATTTTGTTTTGGTAAGCACGCACAAGCTTTTAAATACAAAAATGGCTGCACTTTACGAATACCCTTGTGATAGAGCACGAGTTATAAAAGGAAACTTCGTTAATTTATGTTGAAGTTTACCCTGTAGAGATTTACCAGTATGAATACTTTTGAAATAAGGCTTATTTTTGGTTGTCAATTTTTGGATTAAGGCCATTACCATGGCAACATCTCATCTAACGACAGACAGATATATTCTCCATTTTGGCCTAAAGTCCTTTATCTACACTTTCTTTCGGTGAAATTTTTTCATACTTTGCCACATCATGGAAATGATATTGCCAAACATTTTGAATCGGTAAAAAGTCAAGGTTGTTCAGACGGTTTTTCCAATATTCTGTTACTTGTCATTTTTCTAAATATGTTAGATTAGCTCTGACAGATTTTAACAAAAATAAGGTATTTTATAGGAAATGTATGTGGTTACAACTCCGCCAAATGTTTAAAAAATTCACCGAAGGAAACACAAGAAAATTTACTGTCAGTTTTGCTTTTTGTGCTCATGTTGACGTCATAAAAATCGAAAAACACTGAATGATGTTTTTCTTTGACGCACGCGATTACTGAGCTTTCGTCATCAATGCACATGCAATGGTAAAACTATCGGGAGCCACCGGCCCTTAAAGTTGGACAATAGAACATTTTCTGACTGCTGTTACTCAATGGAACGTCACAGGAAAAATATTTTGATTTTTGCAGAAGCCTCACACACTTTGGTGCGCTCATATCCGACAAAGAGTTTGGCAGTTTCGTTAAAATCTGACAAATCAACATACCCTATTACTTCATTTGACTGAATGTAACTTGTGCAAAAATAAACCTTGAGTATTTAGCTTTAAAAGAAATAGTTACACAGTTTTCACCCCTCACTGAAGCAGTTGTTAAACATGGCCATGCTGCTAACCAATGAAAAACAGCTTTGAACTCCACGGTGGCCTACATTAATGCTTCCAGGAAATGAATGCGCAATGTTTATATTTACAGTATATCTTTATATCTTACATCAGGAGTAGTGAAGTCTGCCATGAAACATTCAGCAGCTTATAAACAGAATCAGCAGCTATGGTAAAAAAGGAAAAGGGAAAAAGAGGAGTGATAGTGGAATAACCTTGAACAGGCCTATTTGGCAAGTTGAGAGTGGATATTTACACATGTTAAAAAAAAACTAAACATGTAATTCATTGGCCTGTTTTTTTACTAGAATATGGAAAAACACTCTTTGTTCAAGCAGAGAAAGAAGCATTTGGAGAAGCTGCCTTCATCAGCAGCGACCAACTTCTGTGCCAGACAAAGCTAGCGATTTACGCTTGTGTTCAAATGTGGGAACGCAATAACCATGCAAAATCACCAGTCCTAGTCTATCACTTAACGGATAAAAACAATCAACAAAAGTAAATATTTCTGTTAGAGAAATTGAAGTGAAATTCTAGTCCACCAATGAAATCAGTTGCTGCGAAAATCGTTACTGCTCAACATAAGGCTTGACACATTTTATTGGCTTATCACAGTTTACAGTCCATTGATTCATTTTAAAAAGCATGTTTTTGTGGATAACTTGTTCCCAATTTAAGTTTTAAAATGTTTTTGGAGCATTTCAAATAAAGTAGAAGTCTTGAATTTTGTGCAAAAAATAATTTTTGACAAAATATACCCTGAAGGTCTACAGTAACCTTAACAACTGCCTCAAAAAGTGGAGGTTGGGTGCTCAAGGCATCCAGGAACTCCCATTATTGACATCTAGCTACTAGATGGAGACTTCTCTCATGGCTGGTAAATGAGCCATGAGCCCCTTAGTGCAGAAAGGAGAAAGCGGGATACGCATCAATGCTTGGAATGATAGAAAAATATTTGAAGGGGTGCACTGAATAAGGCCCTTAGACACAGTTAATGTAACATCAAACTCTCTTAGTGTGCCTTTCTTTAGGAAATACAAGGCAATCTGGACGAAGAATATTACAAATTATTTATAAGAAGTCATTTAGGGCTTTTTCGCATTCTAGGCACCCAAGTTTACAATTTTGTTTCTTTTCCTTGCAGAAGAAAATTTGAAGCAGCAAGTCGACAAGTCCTTTAATTTACCACCTACATATGAAACTCTTGTATCCAGTCATTTATTTACAGGTTAACGCACTCAGCGAGTGAATTATCGGGATTTACCTGCGCGAGTTCACTAACAATGAACGAGAAATTTCAATACCGCACTCGGCGGCCTCGTGCGGTATTGAAAGTTTCGAGTTCATTGTTAGTGAACGGGTGCAGGTAAATCCCGATAATTCACGAGCAATGAGTGCGTTAACATTTTTATTATTCAAATTGAATACACTGCAAACAAATATCGTCAAACTTTGAGTCAGCCGAAGCCATGGTGTAATGACAGTGGTGTATTGAATTTACACCACGGCAATTACACCACGATAATGACGTCAAGGCGGTTGTTTCGTCATAACCCAGTGTCACGTGGCATAAATCAACCAATCAGAAAATCAGAATTCGTACAGTGTATGAAATTTGAATAATAAAAGCCCTTAAATCATTTGGACGACCAGAGAAAAAAAATTGTGACAAGGATTGGGTATAGGGACTTCTAAATGGCATTTGTTGGTCTACATTTACAAAAAGGAGCGCGCTAATCTCGTTACGTGCCTTATACGCAAAAAAAAACAAAAAAAAAAAACAAAAAACAGAAACAGAAACAGAAACAACGACAACAACAACAAAAAAATAGGTCCGCAATGCGAACTTGTGTCTAGTGCTAGGTTGAGGTAATGTGAATTTTGTGTAACCATGCTGTGTGGTATGGTAATTATATGAAATAGTGTGGTATGATCATTGTATTAAGGGTATGTATTTAACAAATAGATTCCATGTTGCCTTGTGTCTGTTCAGTTATAAATCGAGGTAAAGCAATGGTTTTCGGCTTACCAAGACCGATTTTGTGCTTGGTTTAGTCTCTTTCTACTGCCAACTGAGATTGCTCGAGTGTTAATTCTGAGTCATTTTCTAAAAAGGAAACTGTTTTATCTTTCTTCATTCTGCTTCTCGTACCTGACAAGAATATTTTGTACCTTCTCTTTTCCCAGTCACCTAAAATATTACCCAAATTCTCAAAACTTTCCGCCATTTTATAACATCGAGGGAAAAACTTTGTAATGATGACATCAATCGTGCTGCTCTCCTCTAATAGATCATAGGCATGAACCATTCAAAATGAGAAAATAATTTGGGTTATTATACAATAGTTACATAACAAATGGTTTCAATGATATTTGGTATAGCTGATAGGAATGGAATTTTTAAAGAAGTGTTATTTGTATTTTGAAGAAAGGGAACAGTTTTTGTGTTAGTTACAGGAAGTGTAAACCACTCATTGTCGTGTTGTTTCCGGACACCGGGCAGGGCGGAAGGCTGGGTGAACAGAACGCTTATCACATGGTTTACTAGAGAACGCGGGTACGAGTTTGTCGACACCTCGAAGCTTGAAGTCAGGCACTTTTGCTTTTGTAGATATGTTTTTTTTTGCCTGTCGGCTTTTGCTCACACGTAGATGAAAGCTGGGAGAGGTATTTGTTACCGTGGTCATGTATACTTTACAACAGCAAGGTCTGCGAGTTTAAAGAAGTCAAAGAAGAGGCTCGGGAAGACGATCTTGTTTACCAGCAGCTCTTAGGTTTTTTCTTCAGTTGCTAGTGAATTTGATGGTTTTCCACAAGCTTTCTCGCATTGTGGAGTCCATGCAAGGTAAGCTTAAGTTGTTTTCACGTTTTGGCCTCATTGTTTCTGTTTTCTCTCTTTGTGGAGTCCAGGCACGTTTTGACCTCATTGTTCCTGTATTGTTTTATTTCATACATGTACATACACATGAAATTGTGGCTGTGATTAGAAGTTCAAAACCGGTCATTTACTTTGTGAACTTATTCTAAAATACTTCCAGAACAAAATTTGAATTGTCTTATCTTATTTTGTTGCAAAGTGAAGCAGTAGCAGGCCATCCACTAACTATTATATTTGGTTTAATAAAGTTGTTGCTTGCTTGTTGCTTGTTGTTAATATCTAATTATGTTACATTACTACAGAAGTGTTAACAAGAAAACTTTTCCTTGTAACATAACTGTCACTGAATGATTTAGCTATTTTGGAATATCTATCACGATCTCTTGCTCTTAAGCTTAAATCTAAAGAATGTTGAGCATAAATGCTGGTCATACTTGAATGAAAAGATTTGGTGAAATCGACCCTTGCATAATTTTCAAACAGAGTACTACCGCTACGGCTACTTGATTTTGTTTTGTGGTTAGCTAAAGAAGGATTACTTGCATGCTCGTTTGCTTTTTCATAACAGCTTCTTTGCGATTACTCTGTTTACATTCACAACCGCAAGATCTGTTAAGATACCTTACATACCAAAACTTATCGTCAGTTGCTAAGCTGTACAATCGGGAAGATTTCGGAGTAGATTTTCTCACTACAACCTTCACTTTGCATCTAGCTTTTCTTTTTTTCATGGACCCTAAAATCTTCCTCACTGATAATCTGGACGGCTCACGCTCTCTCCGTCGTTTCATTTGTTTAGCTTTTTTGGAATATCTATCACGATCTGTGTGGCTGCGAGATGTAGCTTCGGTCAAAACATGTGGTCAAAACAAAGAGATTAGTTGTCACCTTTCGTTCTGGAATTCAATTGGTCCCGAAAATCCCTCGTGTGTTTGTGCTCGAATTCAATTAGTGCGGAATATCTCTTGCTTGCTCGTGCAATTCCGAACACGGGACGATTGTATTTTTACGATAACTGCAGAAATTCACGCGCGCTTATTGTCTAATTTTTATTGTCCATATGCGGACATACACATAAATTTAAAATTCATGTGACGCGTCAGCGAGCGAGAGCCGGCAATTCGACAATTTGTTATCGTAAAAAACAAATTGATGTCAGTTTTTAATGTGTCTGTCCTGTTATTGATAATGAATTTCGTCATCACATTGTCAAAGTAGTCTGCGGATCCACTCGGCTATCGCCTCGTGGATCCACAGCTACTTTGACAATGTGATGACGAAATTCATGATCAATAACAGGACAGACGCATAAAAAAACTTACGTCAATTTGTTAAATCGACAATGGTTACTTACGCGTTACGCGAATTACGCATTTGCTCTTCACTTCATGTAACCAGTCACCTAAGGGAAACTCAGTAAAACCTTGTCAGTATGACGTCATTTTTTACCTTACATGAAGATCTTATCCAATTTTTTACACTCTTCCTTAGGTGTCTACGTGCTGACGCACTAGACATCAACAAGAGGCTATAAGTAGTAGCATGCGTAATAACGTTTTCATGGTCAGGTGGCAAGCTAAGGAGGGCACTTCGAGTATAAACACGATTCGATATTTTTTAGAAATTGAACGACATCAAACCGAAAGAAAAAACAGTCATCACTTTCACAATGTCCAGGTTAAAAAAGAATAATAAAAAAAAGAAAAAGCTGCCCTCGACGGGAATTGAACCCGGGCCACCAACAGGCTCCCGTTGAGAAATCCATGCGTTATACCACTTTGCCAGACTGAACCACATGTTTAAGTGTAGTTAAATTTTGTATATTAAAGATAGTAGATACATGATATATCGTATGTCTCTGTTCAAAAATCCATCTGCAGATCGGTTTTATATTCCATAGGCTTACAATTTGTACGATTTGAGTGCTTTTCCGAGGAATATAAGCTTAAAATTATGTCTAAAAAGTAAGACTGCACTACATTTCTGATACATTCCCTTCACCACGATCGCAAACTGAAATGGCAAGTTAAATGAATCACAAACCTTTCCGGATCAAAAATCCCACGGCAATAAGCGGCGAAGAGACTATTAAACGGTCCAGTCCATCCATGAACGCCTTGCATTGTCTTGAAAACTTGTCCTTCTCCTTTTTCAAGCCAACAGAGGAAGAGATTTTTCCGCCATCTTGAAATCCAGTGCGATATTGTTTAGAACCGGAAACGGAAGTGAGAGTTCAATTTAATATATCCGTGCATAAATTTGAATGCCCAATCGCGACACCAAAAAAAAAAAAAAAAAAAAAAAGAAGAAAAAACGACGGGCATTTTAAGACTCATGTCGCTATGCGCATGAGTAATAATTCCGCTTACCTGGTTATCAGAAAATGATCAGGAATTTCGGCTCTAATATGCGCGATATATAGCGCTATATAGTTTCGTTCGTAAACAAACCAAGAGAAAATGAAGTAGACAATTATCTCATGTACAAACACCAAGCGTGCGTTACTGGCGGAAAGTTTCGAAAGCTTTTTGGGCCCGAAAAGCTGTGTAATGTGCAGAATGTTTATAATAAAGATTGGCTTTTTTGTTGATTTTGACAGCTAAGCAATAACAGCTTGCGTCTACTACACAAGTTTAGCTGGTTTGCGGGCCAAAAACTTCAACACCATTGACTGGAAACTACATTTTATAAACAATTTTGAGAAATGCACGCCAGGAGCCTGTTAGTACACGGAGCCTTAATCACCCTGCTAACCCACTGAGTCAACCTTTTCCCATCTCTCTTTAGTTTTAGAACTTTACGGGGCTCTCAAATTCCTAAGCGCTTTATGGAATCCTCAATCAGACTGCGCTTCTGACAGACAGATTATAATGAATCTCCAATCAGCGACCATCCCTTGGTTAGTGACCCCCTTTCTTGATTTCAAAGATGGTCACTTATGATCATGACCAATTCGATCAACGACAGTTAAGAACTCCGCGAGAACACTACCTTTATTTACTGGGTTGCACATAAAATACCTAACACAATATTTCATTCGTAGCTAGTCTGCGCCAAATCTTAGGTGCATTTTTCGTTCCACATTAACCCTTTCACTCCCAGAGTAATTCTAACTTTTAAGTCTGTGGACGAAATCCTATGGTGTGACCATTCAGATGAAGCGTTTTCTGCCGTACTTTTACATGCTATTATTTGTTTTTCAGTATTTTAAAAAATATAATTAGTTTGAGTTTTCCGGTACTATTGGGTGTTAAAGGGTTAACACCGAGTCATCAAACAAACTCTAACCCCGCCCCCCCCTCCGGGATGAGGGGGGTGGACTCCCGTAGGAAAGCCGTTACAGGGATGATCGTCGTTTCGTTAAGGGTGTAAATTAGAGTGTCTCCTTTAGGGGGTTAATTCAAGACTTCCAACGCACCTTCCCGTACCTTTGGTATGAGAGACCACCCAGGGACTCTAGTAAACAACCCGCGCAATCTGTGCCTAAGAAATGTGAAGGCTGTTGGCCTTCCTTGCGCCAGTGATAAATCATGACGCGCGGGCAAACATATCAGCAGTTTAAAAAGCAAATTAGGTCTCCAGTTGAATATCTGCATGAAAAAAACTTAGACGACGCGTTAAACTATCTATATCTATATTCCGCAGTTAACAACCTTTTGAAACATTTGATCTCAGTAATACAATTTTCAGTATGTATTTATTCATACCTGGGTTTTTGAAAACCATGCTGCTTTGTTGATGTGTTTGATAGTGTGTCTTGTATAATTTTCTCTTTCTCTAAACTCCATAAAAAAGATGGGTATTGCTATATTGGAGTTATAAGACCCTTGTCAAAGTGTAGTTGAAGTAAAAAGGTGGCAATTTTCATCAACCATCATTTTCCGAAAACCAGGTAGAAATATTTAACATATATATCTGTTATATAGCTCAAATCAATCATATCAAAATCAACATGTATCTATGTTTATAATCGTGACATCAAACTCGATATAAGTGTTGCTAAATTCCTAAAGCATCATTAAAACAGTTTCTCTCACTTGATTAACATACATACATACATACATTAACATGATGGTCCAGTTTTCTTCTCTATTAGAGCTCTAAGAGTGAAAATAAGTGCCTTGGGCTGCAGATGGCCAAGATGGAAATGAATTGTAACTTAAAAACTTGGGCCATTTTTTTCAAGTTTTCGGCGCCATGTGTCAGCTTGGAAAACTGAGTACGCTAAAGCTCTTCTAAACTTCACTTGATAACTTCCTGTTAGTGTCATATAAGTATTTTAATTTGTATGACAAAGATGATTAGTTATAATTTGGGGCAGTGTTCAAAACGATATAGCTTTGTCATCAAAGTTCATCAAGGAACAATGTGACATAAATTCAGCATCCAACGAGGAATGCTTGGGAAAATGCTTGGAATGGCGTTGTTTTGTTTTTCCATATCTTTTTGTACTTTTAAAGGAAACTAAAGTAGAACCTCGCTAACTTAAACTCGGATAACTGGAACACCTGCGCGTTTTCCACGGATTGATTTCTTAGTCAATTACTATCGGATAACTCGAACTCCCGCTATCTCAAACAAATCATTTTTTCCCCTGAGAGTTCGAGTTAGCGGGTTCTACTGTATGTGAAAGCCACTACAGTTTGAGGAGCTTTTCTGTTCTTTTAGCTGAATATTTCAGCAACAGAGAATTGTAGGGAAAGGAATCTTAACTAGCTGCTTTCCTCTTTCCGAAAATCCTACTTGATCTTATTTCGGACCCAAAAAGACATTTTTTATACCTCCAAAAGCAAAAGGCGTTAACATTTTCAATGTTACGAGAGTTAGAGGCTACATTTTACTTAATTTAGTTTATTACGGAATTTTGATTTTTAATAATTGTTACTATTCATTTGGTGTTCTTGATTTAGTTCAAGGAACTGTTCCACAAAACTATAAAGTTTCGCTAGGTCCTAATTCAATAATAACCACGCTGTTTCTTTAGATAACAGCAAAACGTTCTTCATACTGAAGTAAACATAAGAATATCGTAGTTTTTAGCTTAGACCAAATCATCGAGTTCTTCTTCAATTGCAGCTTTTCTGACGGTCATGGCAGTTTTTACCTGTTCTTGAATTTCTTTAATCTCGGCTTCTGCCATTGGAGGCATTAAAGCCTCCACTTCATGCTCAATTCTTCCAATTCTTTTGTCGAACGCTTCTTCAATCTCCTTTTTCTTTTGGTTGGCAATTCTTTTGATGGCTTCTTGTGCTTCCTGACAGCCCTGGTTCAGCTCTTCTCTCTTCATCATAATTTCTTGCCTGTCTTGATCAGGATCCAGGGCGATGAGTTTTCCCAGACACGTGATCCGATCCATCAAATGCTTATCGGATACTTCCACATAAACACTGGAAATGCTGTTGACTACATAGGCGATCTGATTGGCTTTGAAGGCTTGCTCGAAGAGGACATCACGCATTGTATCAGACATGGCCATACCACGCTCGGTCAACTGCATTTGCATACTTGAAGTAGAGACAAACTCTTTCAGGGAAGACTGGAGGCAACACTTGACCAAATTCGACAGCATTTGGAAGAATTTCACAAGCTTCCCCCATTGCTCACGCAGTTCGCCTAGAGCATGCATCCCTTTGATCAACGTTTTCCTGATGGTCTCCACGCCGATCTTCTTGGGCTGGAGGCCTGCCAACTCAGCCAAAACTTCTCCCATTTGTTTCATTTTTTCGTCTACGTCCTGGCAAGACTTTTCGTATATTGCTCTGGTTTCCTTTAAATTTTGTTTAGCGCTTTCTGTTTTGAAGCGGGCATTTTGTAACGCTGACTTGACCAAGCCGTCGTCGTCCTGGCTTTGAGGTATCTCCTGCTTAGCTTGACGTGGGGATTTATTTTCCAGGGTGTTTCCACCAAGCGCACTTTTCAGACCCTCGCTAACAGTCTCAGCGGCTGTTGACAGCTTTTTTGCACGGGACATGACTTTCTCCACGTCTTTCTCATCATTATTCATGGCTTTTTTAAGTTCCAGCAGCGTCTTACAGATCTGCATTCCATCCGTGCAAAGTTTGGTCACACGGTCTTTATTGCACGCAGTTTTGGGGATGTCCCTCTTTATGTAAGTTTCAAGCATCCTCTTGATCTTTCGGGCTTCATCGTCAATTTTGTCCCATTCCGGTTCTTTCCTCCCTTCACTTTTGATTCCGGTAGCCAGCTCCTTAATCTTCGCGGTCTCGATCTCAATCTTACCCACTAGCGACAAAGCGTTCTGTATGGCGCCGTAGCGTTTCGAACTATCTGAATCGGAAGAATCTGATTGAGCTTCAAATGTTCCGGTTACCTGGCTGCTCTTTTTTCCGCCGCCCGAGAAGACATTAGCTAAGCCTGCCGTGAAGACATTGCTTACACTTTTAGCAACACCAAGAAGCATCTCAGTAGCCGCCAGTCCTACAAGGTCTCCTGTTGAGGGCACTGACTCCATAGCTTCTTCATAATCCTTTTCTGCATCTTTCATTTGCCTCATCATTTCTTCCCGTCTCTTTTCAGTCTCCTTTTGCGCTTGCTCTATACTCTTTCCGTTCTGTTGGGCCACTTGGATGGCGATTTCCATTTCTTTCAGGTCCTCCTCATACTGACCTTTTGCTCTTGTGCACGCTTCAAGAAGTTCGGCGACCAACTCCATCACGTCCACAAACTCCTTTTCCACCGAGGTAGCCAGAGTTACACATTCATCAGCGATGTTTTCAATGCTTTTTAAAGCATTTGGAAGCATCAGTTCGATCTCTTGAGGCTGGCCTTGGAGGAGGAATTTCACGGCTGTCCTCACATGCCCGTCAACGTTGCCGGAATGCAGGCGTATCTGATCCATGTTGGTGTGTGCCTTGTTAAACGCCCCCCAACCTTTGTTGCTGACCTGCACCAGACACCCACGGAAGGAATCCGGGTATTTCAGCAGCTTAAACCTGATTTCGTTTTTCTTGTCCTGCAGGCTGAAGTCTGACTCCGCGGAAACAAGGATTAGCTGTCCCAGAAGCGCGATAGACATGGGAGCTGGGGCGAGGAAATGATCCCAGCTTGCGTATGGTGCCATCATTATCTTCATCTCCTCTTTTTTGTCGGATCCTTTGTTAATGCTGGCAATGGCTTTATCGATTTTCTGTATGCTCGATGCCATTTTTAAGCTCACCAAGACCTAAAAGCAACACCAAAACACGATTACATACTAATCACAGAATTGACTGGGACTCTGCCGAATGCGTTACCCCCGGGGGGGGACTCCCATATAAAAATGACGGGGATGCTCGTCGTACCTTTTGGGGGTCAAATTCGTAGATTGGTACCGCTTGGGGTGTTAAAATCTAAAATGACCTCAGTTAGAATTATCGCGGTACCTTTTAGTGTATTGAGCCGAAAAATATGACAGATTATGACGTGATGTTGTAGAATTGGTACCTCTTAGGGGTAAAAATTCATTTGAGCCACGCCCATCGAACGAGATTCTGGTACCTTTTGGGGTGCTTTTTAAAAATTTCCGACGAGCACCCCTGTCATTTTTAAATGGGAGTCCCCCTCCTCCTCCCCGGGGCGTTACCTACAGTACCGACTACTACAAACGACTCACTCTAGAAAGTTGGTTCACTAACTTAGAACAGAAACCACTGAACCGATACCAACAGCAACCTACAAACGACTTGTTAACAAAGACAAACTATAGACCGAATTGGCTGACAATACAACGACTGAAATTACACTTAACAATACACGGATCGAAACGCACCTATTACTGACTTGAGTCTCAACAGCCAATAACATCACGGCTAAACTGACCAATGACAGCTACAACCGACGTATATACCATGAACTGACGATTTCACAATTCACTTGACTCCGAAGATGCTTTCCGCTCAGGTTGTCGAAACGTCAGTCAATGTCAACAACAACAGTTCTTTTTAGAACTACACCAGCCCGGGCGATCACACTCGACAGACTATTGATACTCCTGGGTTCAAACCATTTACAACAAAACACGACTACGTATTTTATGAAACAGTAGAAAACTAAAACCGCGTCGCATGTGCTATTTTAAGGGGTTTATGTCACCAATTTTTAGTGTCACTTTAAAAAGACCTAAGGCCTATTTTCATTAATGAAAACTTAAAAACAGTGGCAGAGTTTAGTTTAAAATTGTTGTATTAGTGCAGTGAAACTAAGAGCAAGGAGTGTCTCAGACTACAGATGACCTCGATGGAAATGAACATTTTTCAAAATCGTTTCATGTGTTGTGTCTGCTGTCGCGACAAACGTAAAGAAAAAAAGGAGATTACCAGTGCCCATGAAGGGGGACTGTACAAAGACAAAACAATCCTGTTGTGGAGAAAGCATTGCCAGAATGGTTCCAAAAAGTACGAAGCATTAACGTCCCAGTTACTGTATATTAACTCTACATGAAAAAAAACCCTGACATAACGGTAATTGTGATTGTTTTTCTCCGGGATTCAGTATACCCCGATATAACGATGTAAGTTTGCTAGTTCTTTGGTACATCGTTATATCGGGGTTCCACTGCATAATGAAGTTTTGATGCAAAGGACAAAAATTTATTTATATTCGGACTGGTGCTGCAACACTGATGATTCAATTTGCGTCTGCAGTGAAATGGAAATACTGATGGGCGAGTGGTCGGCTTACCAGAGGTTAAAAACAAACAAACAAAAAAATCAAATTCGGTAGCGTTAAACAGTGGTCGCGTTCACTTTTGAGCGGTTTGGACTATAATGATTTAACTGAAAGAAATTTGGTATTTTGGAAAAGTGGTCGCTTAATTACTTGGAGAGGTGGTGGATCGAAGATGGAGGTTCAACTAAGTAAAACACACGGTCCCCTTGCCTTAGCCAGTTTCTTCTTACACATGCATGACAAAGTGATCATGATTGCCCTCTATAATCCATAGTATCGAGGTGAAAAAGATCTGGAGGTTTTTGGTTTGTGTGTTAGAGTGGCTCAAATACGGTGGGACTGATAAATTCGCTTCAGTTGTTGTTACACTTCAGATGTATTGTAAAGATTGCTGGGGGATCTGAAATTATGTAGTTTTTTTGAAGCCCATTTTAAGACACAATGGATTCTTCTGTCGTCTGAACTGAATTGGGAGTAACATATTTAAATTTACAGATCTTTTTGTTTAGGCAACGCAGGAGAGGGAAGCCTAAGACCTCCTTTCACAGCAGGCGACGTCAGAGCACCGCCCACGCGCCGCACGCACGGTGTGAACCGAAAAGAAGAAGCGCAAACTCGCACTCTTTATCTGGCTATCGTTTAATGTGTTTTTATTTTTGAGCATTTAGAAATCAGTGCTCCGTGGTTTAAAATTAGTAAGCTTGATGTCCTCTAACTTCGAATGTAAATAAAATGTTTAGTGCTGAAAAATCTCAGTTTTGAGAGATTTTTGAGACTTTCAGACAAAGAAAACTTAAGGTTAGTCAATACAGCGACGCGTCGGATCTACTTATTCTTTATGTCTGGTACTTATGAATTTTATTTCGTGACACTGACTTACTCCCTCCTATAAAAATTTCGTTTGTGTTTCATTATCGATTGCATTCGATGAAAATCACTTAAATGGCGTGACTTAACACACAAAATAGTGTGACGAGCGTGAGCCAGATTATGTCAAAACAACAGGGATTTCAATTACCGTCTCTCGGAAATTAAGCGGCACAACATAGTAACAGTTAAACAAGTCAGAGCGTGCGATCCTATTAGTAAGAGCAGAGAGTCGAAACAAAAACAAAATATGCCAAGATGTTCTTGAAAATTATCATCAAAACAGGTCGAGCTGCACCTTTTGGAACGCCTCACAGCATTGATTGAGAAAACAATAAAACAAATTAAAGAGCAGAACAGTGGATCCTAGCCCTGAAATCCATAGAGGTGCGTGATACCTATCTCCAATGAAATACGAGCTTTTTAAGAGGGGTACTTCTCTTGTCATGCAATATCATTAGAACTTCAAGCAAAACGTAATTGACGTTTTGAAGTAGTCATATTACAGGAAGTTTGCCTGGCGGACTATGTCATTTGAGATGATCATATAACGCGTTGCTTGGACACTTTCACTTTCCTTTTCTGGTCTTTCTGAAGCTCTAGAACATCAAGCCAACGAATATATTTTATACTTTATTGAAACTGTTAGTTTGTGAGGGTATTCCTGACCAAATGGTTGAGATCTATTCTAAACTCCACACTACTGGAGATCATCTACGGGCGGAAACCACCAGAATACCAGGCGGGAATTCTGCAATCTTATAGACCTTTTCAACAGTTTTTAGCTGGCGCGCTTTCTTGAAATAAAATTTGATATATTCTGACGGTATCAGAAACGAAGAGCAGTTTCGAACATGAAACATGATCAAATGATCGGTACTGAGATATGGATCGACACTTCGGGTGGGGTAGGCGGCGGTGGAGGGGGAGGGGGATATGATAAGCTATACGGGTATGTACTACTATGAAGGGTATGGTTTTTAAGCAGTCTAGTCTGGGATAGGGGATAGAAATCATAGAATTTGGTCTAGAATAGGGTATCATTTACCGGGAAATTGGTCAGTAGTACGAGCCTGATTTTGTTGTCTCGTCTAGAATAGCGTTCCAGCCGAACATAGTCTGGTAACCGTAAGGGTTCAGTTCAGAGTCCCAACAGCACACCACCACCCGAAAAAATACAGAGCTCCCCCCGCCCCCCTGGATCAAGCCACTCTTTGGCATATTGCAACGTGAGGGAATGCAAATCAAAAATAGAGTCTTCTGCAAGTTAAAGGCACCAGCCAATATCGAACACATTCTCTTGTCGAGGCTAAACTAAACCAAGTAGCTCACTGACCTGTATACTTTCTGTTCTCCCTTAGGCGCAAACAAGCTTCCCTGGCCGTAAGATGAAATATGACAAGAGCTCTTCCTGTTTCGAGTTTAAATATAGGTGATTTTAGAAACCAAAATTTCAATATGCATCAGATAGGGTTTCGGGGAAGACCCCTTGGCGGGGTGAACACTCTGTTTACCAAGAAATTCCGGAACTATACAGTATCAGTTTTTTATTGTGACACTTAAAAGGGGGTTTACCCAGGAAAATGCAAAAATACGCACACTTTGAGGGATTTTACCGAGAAATTTGAACTTGAACAAGTCAGAACGTGCGATCCTGTTTGTAAAGAAGAGTCACTGAAAACGAAAAGAAATGACAGGATGTCATGTTAAAGGATACTATTAAAACATGGAACATTCCGGCTAACAACTTAAAAATACCGAGGTGACCTTTAAAGTGTTTTGACGGCTGCCTGTTAGTCACGTGATGGGAGGTCTGACAGTTAAATATAGTACAGATGAAAAAAAGTATAGATTATTCGTTTCTTCGTATTACATGTAAATTTCCCACGGCTGACCACGAGTAAATGCGAATAAACCTTAAACTTACAACACTCGAAATACGAACTGGTTAAATGTGAATCAGGGATAAGTTAATAATCGATTTTTTAAAATGATCTAGCATAAACTGAAATTGTCTACCACGCGGCCAAGACCTCAAACAAAGTCAAAAAAGACTTCGCAAAAATTGTTTATTATTTTGTCACTACTTTTTCAAAAAAGTGGGGAAGTAAAGAAAGTAGACAGGGAAACTTGGTTTTTGTTGTTGTCAATGTTTTTTTTTTTTTTAAATCCGGTCTCTTACATTGATATACCAAAAACGATAACTTTTTCTATGTTGCTTGAAACCAAGTTCAGCTCAATTTCAGAGTGTCGTTAATTCTTAGAAATTCCCTTTTGTTTTGAAGGCGTGACACTTATCTGGCTCATGCCAAGTCAGGTTTCTGTATTCAAGTTTTCCCCAAACATTTGTTCGTATTACTGATACGTTGTATTAGTGTTAGTCTTTCAGTTTCGATAATTCATAGCAAATTTCAATATGACCTAGCTTGACAAATAATTTGTTTGCGTGTTTTAATTTCCGATACCAATAGAAGTAGTGGTTGGAAAATCTTTTAAAGCGTGACGCCGCAGTTCTCTGAAGCTTTGGTTTTGTAGGTTAACGGGGTCCGCACCCTAAAATTGTAAAGTTCAAATTTCTGTTGTTGTCGATGTTTTGTTTTTCTATCAAAGTAGTCGGGAATCAAACACATATTAAATAACACAACCGGGTAAAATCCCCAACTTCGGGTCCTTGTAATTATTTACACTGAACCGGCCTTGTTGTCAGCTGAGTGTTGTCTGCAGCTGGAGATATATACTTGTCCTTGCCTGCTTGAGCTCACTTCGTTGCAAGTTTTTTCCTTTCATCCAAATTCAAAAGTCGTTTGGATACCGGATGAAACACTCTTTGGAGTGTTTGATATAGCTTCTTAAACCGACCATTAAATACCAAGAAAACAAAGGAATAAACAATCCCCAAAATCGAATATCAGATTTCCAAATCACTCGGTCACGCTCATGATGTTTATTGTTCAAAGTTGATGAATTACTATTAAGGTTAAGAAGGAATACGACAATGATGCCAGTTCAACTAGAAAAGGGGATTTCGAAACCAACGATACATACACCAAGATCAGTTCTAACCGGTCAGAACTTAAATTTGTTTTCTTGGTAAAACCCTATGACCAGGCTTTTACCGAAAAATATTATAAACTGTCAGACCTCCCATCACGTGACTAACAGGCAGCCGTCAAAACACTTTAAAGGTCACCTCGGCATTTTTAAGTTGTTAGCCGAATGTTCCATGTTTTAATAGTATCCTTTAACATGACATCCTGTCATTTCTTTTCGTTTTCAGTGACTCTTCTTTACAAACAGGATCGCACGTTCTGACTTGTTCAAGTTCAAATTTCTCGGTAAAATCCCTCAAAGTGTGCGTATTTTTGCATTTTCCTGGGTAAACCCCCTTTTAAGTGTCACAATAAAAAACTGATACTGTATAGTTCCGGAATTTCTTGGTAAACAGAGTGTTCACCCCGCCAAGGGGTCTTCCCCGAAACCCTATCTGATGCATATTGAAATTTTGGTTTCTAAATTCCCCTCTAGAAACTCGAAACAGGAAGAGCTCTTGTCATATTTCATCTTACGGCCAAGGAAGCTTGTTCGCGCCTAAGGGAGAACAGAAAATATACAGGTCAGTGAGCTACTTGGTTTAGTTTAGCCTCGACAAGAGATAGTGTTCGATATTGGCTGGTGCCTTTAACTTGCAGAAGACTCTATTTTTGATTTGCATTCCCTCACGTTGCAATATGCCAAAGAGTGGCTTGATCCAGGGGGGCGGGGGGAGCTCTGTATTTTTTCGGGTGGTGGTGTGCTGTTGGGACTCTGAACTGAACCCTTACGGTTACCAGACTATATTCGGCTGGAACGCTATTCTAGATGAGACAACAAAATCAGGCTCGTACCACTGACCAATTATCCGGTAAATGATACCCTATTCTAGACCAAATTCTATGATTTCTATCCCCTATCCCAGACTAGACTGCTTAAAAACCATACCCTTCATAGTAGTAACATACCCGTATAGCTTATCATATCCCCCCCCCCCCACCTTCCGCCGCCTACCCCACCCGAACTCTCGATCCTAACTCAGTACTGATCATTCGATCATCATGTGTCATGTTCGAAACTGCTCTTCGTTTCTGATACCGCCAGAATATATCAAATTTTATTTCAAGAAAGCGTGCTAGCTAAAAACTGTTGAAAAGGTCTATAAGATTGCAGAATTCCCGCCTGGTATTCTGGTGGTTTCCGCCTATAGATGATCTCCAGTAGTGTGGAGTTTAGACTAGATCTCGAACCATTTGGTCAGAAATACCCTCACAAACTAACAGTTTCAATAAAGTATAAAATATATTCGTTGGCTTGATGTTCTAGACCTTCAGAAAGACCAGAAAAGGAAAGTGAGTGTCCAAGCAAAGCGTTATATGATCATCTCAAATGACATAGTCCGCCAGGCAAACTTCCTGTCATATGACTACTTCAAAACGTCAACTACGTTTTGCTTGAAGTTCTAATGATATTGCATGACAAGAGAAGTACCCCTCTTAAAAAGCTCGTATTTCATTGGAGATAGGTATCACGCACCTCTGTGGATTTCAGGGCTAGGATCCATTGTTCTGCTGTTTAATTTGTTTTATTGTTTTCTCAATCAATGCTGTGAGGCGTTCCAAAAGGTGCAGCTCGACCTGTTTTGATGATAATTTTCAAGAACATCTTGGCATATTTTGTTTTTGTTTCGACTCTCTGCTCTTACTAATAGGATCGCACGCTCTGACTTGTTTAACTGTTACTATGTTGTGTCGCTCAATTTCCGAGAGACGGTAATTGAAATCCCCGTTGTTTTGACATAATCTGGCTCACACTCGTCGCACTATTTTGAGTGTTAAGTCGCGCCATTTAAGTGATTTTCATCGAATGCAATCGATAATGAAACACAAACGAAATTTTTATAGCAGGGAGTAAATCAGTGTCACAAAATAAAATTCATAAGTACCAGACATAAAGAATAAGTAGATCCGACGCGTCGCTGTTAAAGTGTTTTGACGGCTGCCTGTTAGTCACGTGATGGGAGGTCTGACAGTTAAGTATAGTACAAATGAAAAAAAGTACAGATTATTCGTTGATTATTATTACATGTAAATTTCCCACGGCTGACCACGAGTAAATGCGAATAAACCTTAAACTTGCAACACTCGAAATACGAACTGGTTAAATGTGAATCAGGGATAAGTTAATAATCGATTTTTAAAAATGATCTAGCATAAACTGAAATTGTCTACCACGCGGCCAAGACCTCAAACAAAGTCAAAAAAGACTTCGCAAAAATTGTTTATTATTTTGTCACTACTTTTTCAAAAAAGTGGGGAAGTAAAGAAAGTAGACAGGGAAAATTGATTTCTGTTGTTGTCGATGTTTTGTTTTTCTATCAAAGTAGTCGGGAATCAAACAGATATTAAATAACACAACCGGCCGGTAAAATCCCCAACTTCGGGTCCTTATAATTATTTACACTGAACCGGCCTTGTTGTCCCCGGCTGAGTGTTGTCTGCAGCTGGAGATAGATACTTGGCTTTGCCTGCTTGAGCTCACTTCGTTGCAAGTTTTTTCCTTTCATCCAAATTCAAAAGGTGTTTGGATACCGGATGAAACACTCTTTGGAGTGTTTGATATAGCTTCTTAAACCGACCATTAAATCAGTACCAAGAAACAAAGGAATAAACAATCCCCAAAATCGAACATCAGGTTTCCAAATCACCCGGTCACGCTTATGATGTTTATTATTCAAAGTTGATGAATTACTATTAAGGTTAAGAAGGAATATGACAATGATGCCAGTTCAACTAGAACAGGGGATTTCGAAACCAACGATACATACACCAAGATCAGTTCTAACCGGTCAGAACTTGAATTTGTTTTCTTGGTAAAACCCTATGACCAGGCTTTTACCGAAAAATATTAAGAGGCATTACAGGTTTAAGGAAAAGATCCTGTTTACCTAGAAATTTTGAACAATTTATAAATATAATATCGTGACACTTGATAGGGGGTTTATCCAGACACATGCAAAAACAACCACACATTGAGGGGTTTCACCACGAAATTTGAACTTGATAATTTTAGGGTAAAGACCCCGTTAACCTACAAAACAGTAAGCTTCAGAGAACAGCGGCGACGCTTCAAAAGATTTTTCAACAACTTGCTCTAGTATCAGAATTTAAAACACGCAAATAAATTATTTGCCAAGCTAAGTCATATTGAAATTTTCCATGAGTTGTCGGAAGTGAAAGACTAACATTAGTATAGTCTATAATACAAACAAATGTTTGGGGAATACATGAATACAGAAACCGCATTTGACGTGAGCCAGATTCGTGTCACGCGTTCATAACAAACGGATTTCTGAGAAATAACGACACTTTGAAATCGAGCTAAACTTGGTTTTAGGCGACAAAACGCAAAACAAGTTATATTTTTCGGTTTATAAATGTAAGAGACCAGATATGAGCTCAGAGCCAAGTATATGGGAACAAATCAGAGCGAGGAATCTCGTTTGTAAAGAAGAGGAATCACTGAAAAGAAAAAGAAATGATGTCGTGTTGACGGATCCTATTCAAAGATGAAATATTCCTAGAACTTCGAGCAAATACCTACATGACTTAAATGTTTTGATACCCCGGGGGGGGGGGGGGGGGGTACTCCCTTATTTGGGCTATACGGGGACGTGCCGCTGGATAGGGTATGGTTTTTTGGCCTCGCTGTCCTAAACAGGGTATACAATTCGACTTGCTTCTGTCCTAAACAGGTTAGACCTGTCCTAAACAGGGTGTGTTATTACGACCCGGAGCCTGCGAGAAGTTGAAAGAGCATGCGATCGAGCGGCAGAAAAGCGACGCATTTTTTTCCTGATTTGCGCAATATCAACTGGGTAAACCGACATATGGTAGGTCTAGGTACTTCTCGGAGATATTAGTGCTTACGCGCTACTCTTCAATCCGAGTTGAAATAAAGTTTTCTACTACTGCTACTAGTTTCTTTGTCTTGGTTAACGCGATGAATGAAAGATGTTACTGTGTCGCGCAGACATGAGGGATCCCGCTGGTATATATATTGTTTAGGGATATTTTTCTCTGTAAAAGTTTAATCAAAGTAAAATTAACCTCAAAAATAAGTTCCTCTTATTCATCATTGTCATAAATTATGTAATTATGACGTCACAATGCTTGTGATTACTTCTAAGTTAAAAAAATAAAACAACACAGCTATCCGACCTTCGCGTGATACTTCGTAGTTACAATAGTTGTAACATTGGTGCCGGGACCAGGATGACAGAGGATATAACCAAAATGATATCGATCCGAGGAGCCTACAAAGGACACTGTACGCAAGACTTTAAAAAAGCAGAAAAACTCATAGCTACAAAGGATTCAGATCCTGCTGAATTAGAGGCACTTGTGGACAGACTCACACGAAGAGCTGGGGAAATAGCGCAGATGGATGCTAAAATTGTAATGGCTTTGGAGACAGAGCCAGAAATACTAAAAGACACAGAATCAGCCCTATTGTTTCAAGACAATATATCGGACTGGCAATTCCGAATCAAACGATTTCTCAAGAGTAAAAACAAGAAACGCCGGTGAGTCAGTTCCATAACAGTAGTTTCAAACAAACACCAACGCCTCGAATGCACATTAATCTACCCAAGATAAACATCAAATCCTTTGGAGGAGATCCACTTGAATGGCTCACATTCTGGGATAGCTTTAGTGCAGCTATCGATAAAAACCTTGAACTAAGTGATGTTGAAAAAATGAATTATCTTAATGGAATGCTTAAAGGAGAAGCAGCGCGCGCTATCTCCGGGCTTCCATTGACTGACGAAAATTATAGAAAAGCGACTGGGCTATTAAAAGAACGCTTTGGCAAAATCCAAAATTTAACCAACGCTTACATGGAATCATTATCCAAGATCCGAGCGCCATCAAGTGACATTAAAAATTTAAGGGAATTTCACGATACATGCGAAGCCAGTATTCGTGGCTTAGAAACACTTGGCGTAATGACAGAATCATATGGTAGTTTGCTAATTCCCATACTCCTAAAGAAGATACCCGAGGACATACGCTGCTTGATATTCAGAGCGGATCATTTAGCGGACAGCTCCCTGGATAGATTGAGGGTAGCTATACGACAAGAAATTGAAACACGAGAGAAAAGTCACATATCCTCTAAAGAAGATTCCACATCTGTTGAAATGGACAGCGAAGTATTCGTGCCAACTGCTAGCACTCTATTAACCAAGGTTCAGCAAAAACAAAGAATTTTCAACAGAAAACCGAAAGTAACACGCCCATGCACTTACTGCGCGGAAACACACCGCCCAGAGAAATGCGATAAAATCACATCAGTTGAAGAACGCAGATCTATCCTTCAACGCCAACAAAGATGTCTCAACTGTCTTGGACTCAAACACACGAAAAGTCAATGCTACTCAAAAGGTCGTTGTATGATATGTAAGGGCAAACACCATACTTCGATCTGCGAAG
>JAHPZR010003879.1:0-15669 GCA_019787425.1 Platygyra sinensis
GAGGTCGTATAGCTTCCTCGTGGAATTGCTTTGGGATTTTTGGTAATTGGATGGACTTCAGGAAACGCAACTGGCGTAAAACTGAAAAATGCTACATCGCGTTGCCATGGTAACCATAACCATTTTTGTAGTGGCTTCGATAAAACACGTCGCAGGCACAAAAACAAATAAAATTGGCCTTTAAAACACCTTCCATACCTTTCTTCTAGGCCTAAAGTGTCATATTTTGAAGAAAACAAAAAATGTCTTTTTGAGTTAAACCCGGTGCGATTTCGTTCTCGTCAACAGAAATGGCGACCAACATGGTAAATTAGGCGAGATCATGAGCAAACTGGTGTTTGATGCAATTGGAAGGTACATCCATCTCACACGCTATTGCCAAATTGTTGAAATGCGGAGCCTCAATGAGCTCACTAGCAACAGGCTAAAGTTCACTATCAAAAGCAACGATCCCGCAAAGCTGCTTTAAAGGGTCACAAGTGCCTACAAAAACTTCAAGGTGCCAAGGGCTCAGAAGTGGATGAGGACGTCCATGCAAGACTCAGAGATTCAACGTCCAAGGCCAGGCCTTCATTTAAAAGAGTGCAAAATATCAGCTCCTACCCCGAAAAGGACGCCCTGTCTAAAAGAATCTTGCGCTCTCACTAGAAGATTCGTCACGTTTTGCAATTTACAAAAGAAGAGGACGATTTTCTAAGGGAAGGGATAACGAAGCACGGGTTTGGACAGTGGACTGCTATTTTGAGAGATGACGATTTCAAGACGAAAGAATAGCGGACTCGCTAAAGAAAAGGGCTGGCCCTCGAAATACCGCTGACTTGATACCAGGGGACATACACCCGCGAGGAAACTTTTACATGACATCCGTGATATAATGTTTAATTTCTAAATGGTCAGTGTATGCAGTTGCATGTTACATTCAAGACTGTTAGTAGACTCTTATAATAAACTTGATTCTGACTTTATTTAGTGATTCCTTGAGGCATGAAACTTTCAGTTTTACTGTTGACTGGGAGTGAAAAAGTGAGTTATTCTTCTCTCTTGGGCACTGATGTTCTTGTTTGCTGACTTTTTCATTTCTGAAACTTTCGTTTCTGACTGGATGAGCAGCTGTAAGCTTTGGGTGCCGTCAAGGGTGTCGTGAAGAGGTCTGCCCCGTCGTCGTCCTCCATTTCTTCACAAGGGTAGGGTAGGGGGCACCAGATACTGTTTATGCGTTCTGCTTGGGACAGGGAAACCCATTGCATCTCAACAGCCTTCTTCCTGCACTCCAGCAGCACCAGTTTCACAAGCCTGTGCACCTCTTCTTGAAATTTTAACTTCAGCGCTTCGACAGTCACCTCCAGCATGTACTGGAATACATGCTTGACATCTTTGTCTGTCGCCACATCTTCTTTTCTCTGGAGGTCTCGAAGTTCTCTTTCTTTCTCTGTGATCCACCCATTGTTAAAGTATTCACGTGCTTTCTTTTTGAGCACCAGCTGGTCTTCTTGTTTTTTTTCTGGCAAAGCATTGGTCCCTTCAACGCTCTATATTTGGATGGTAAGGGCTATTCACCGACTGTGGCAAGTGTGCGTCTTCTTCCTTCAACGTTCCCAGCGAGATCCAGCATTCCTTGGCTTCCTTCAGCACGCACAATCGTGCATGCTCTTCCTGACGTTCCCATTCATTGACAGTGCCTTTTACTTCAGCAGCAAGTAGACCAAGTTGCCTCTGCTTGACACTGTGGCATGGCTCTTGTTCTTGCAGATGTGCTATATTCTTCAGACTCTCCTCCCATGGGTCCAAATAGATGGAATCAGGGTTTGATTCGAACGGTTTGGTTTGCTCTTCGAATGGATGACTATAAAAAAATTGCTCGAATGATTTGCAAAATCGTCCGAACGGTAGCTTATGCTTTATAATTGAGCGAGCGATATTGTACTTTGGCTAACTAATTTCCATTGTAGTTTGTGTTGTTATCACGCGTTATCAGTGATGACAATTATTCAAGACCTTCTACTGGTCTTATCAAAAAGAAGGACTGATGTCATGTTGATATGGACCTGAAACCATATAATGTAGTGCCAGTTTGGTTTCGCCACTCGAGCCATTGAGCGCTTTACAAAATCCTTCCGAACAAACATGATAGCCGTTAGGTGCTGTTGAGAAAGAACGGGCAATCTTTATACTTACGGAAAATTTTCGTTTCAGTCGCTGTTGTCACCACGCGTTCTCTACTCTTGCAATCAAAAAGGAAGACTATAAGTAGTTTTCATTGGATGCCAGAACTGTTTGAACGGACATGTAAACCATTCGAACAGCTCGTCAAACGCTTTGAACGGAATTTTTTAGGTGTTCAAACGGATAACGAATGGATAACGAATGGTTAACCTCTTAGAACGGATAACCGTTAATGTCCGTTTTGCCTTTCATGGTCGTAAATGTACTGTAAGTCTGTCCCCGCCGTATCCTTTATCTCCGTTGTACTTGAATCTTTTTATGCTCCTTAAAGCAGATCTGATGTACTGTAAGTTCTGTCCCCATTGTAGTCCAATTATTTGTTATGTGGGACGGATACAACAGAAACAGCAGGGAACAAACAGTACTTTGAGCTTGTTTAAGTTGATATTAATGTTTTTGCTAATGAATCCCTTTTTCTCTTTGCTCCCGTAAATTCAGAAATAATTTGATAAATTATTCAATCTTATCAATTACCTTGTCAAACTTTCAACAATTTTATCAAATTATGCCATTTACTTAGGGTTCAGAGTAGTAGTTTACCTCGATTAAGATCATTTAGTCCAGAACTTCCTGGAACAGGAAATATTTTACTACTAAAATAAGATGAAAAAGAAATGTCAGTGATGTGTTTGGACAATTCCAGAAACTTAATTTGAAATGAAAGGAAGAGCTTTACTGCCCTTTTCAGTTTTTACTGAAAATGTGTACTCCAGTTCTGGGAGCATAAAGCAGACCATTTGCTATAATTATTTATAATTATGTCAGTGCAAGTATAACACGCGTAGAGTATTTTGATTTCATGTGACCATAGTGATGTGATTTGGTCAAGTTTAGCCATTGTACACAGCAGTTACCTATCCTCTGGCCTGACCATGGTGGAATTCATAGGAACTCCAGTGTAGGAATTACTTATTTTGGCTTTAGGTTTCCATAACATCCTAAACCGATGGCATTTATCCCTCATGTGTATTTCGTAGTCGGTCACTCAACGGGAACTTCAAAATCTAGACTGAATATTTTTTGTTATTGTACATAATCCGTCAAGTTGGAAATGTCAGCTGTTTTATCGAGAATAAATTTAGCTCATTTTACTGAACCACCGGCAGATTTAGAAGCTTTTACTGTGAGCTATGATGTGCTGTTCAACTAAGATATACTTTCATGTTTACAAAATATTTAATGCAGATAAGTCGCAGGCAGAAGTGCTAAATACGGGTACATCTACTTCTCACTTACCAAGCATCATGCCCTGCTTTCTCCATGATTAATGAAATGACGACCCTTTTGACAGTGACACCACACAAGAAGTTACTGGTATCAGTTTCAAATTACCTTGTTCCGGTGTTATACAATTATAAGACAAAAATAAAAAGACCGTTTTCCAGGACACACTTGAGATGTTCAGACTGGTGAATGGGTGAAAGATCACTGAATAAAAATAGATTACTTCATAGAAAGTGCGACGTACGGATTTTTATTCACGAGTTGCAAAACTTTGCAAAACGAACGAGTGAGCGCAGCGAACGAGTGAGTTTTCAAAGTTTTGCAACGAGTGAATAAAAATCCGTACAAAGCACTTTCTATGCTGTAATCTGTTTATTGTATATATAACGAGAATTAAACACAACCATTCAGTTTTAGCTTTTTTCCGGCACCATAAGTTTACATGCAGAACGCTGAGAACGTAATGAATGACCGAGCGTAATGAAAAACAAATCCGCTTTCCAGTCGAGATATAGGCGTACAACGAGCCTACACAAGCTTAAATATAATAGGGGAGAATTCGTAAATACATAGTGAGAAGTCTTTTCGTTTGTCCATAATTACTGTCAGATTCAATCATGTCATGGCGACGTTTCGCGCTGTGCAAAGACAAATTCGGACTCTGTTGACTTACACTGTACTGTTATTTGAATGCTCCTCCTTGAATGTTGTTGGCTTTCTGATGTTAAATTTACTTCCTCGGTTTCTTGAACGGCTATTGATTCTCAAACTGAAGTTCTAGCGCTCAAGATATTTGTTAGATATATTCCGTCGCTGTTTTTCCGAAAGTGAAGTAAAACGGGAACCGAAGCCATGTTATCGAGACAAACTTCAAGCGGACGCTGATTTCAAGCCCGCGCTTCTCGGAAGCCATTAGAGTGCTTAACTCTGATTGGCTTAGTGATTCTATCATGAACGGTTATTGGTTATATTTTTCACATGTGAAGAACGCTATACGCAAACCTGATTGGACGTATCGCTTTTTTCACCGGTGAAATATAGCACATATAGAATTCTATTTGCAAGGTTTATTGCCTAAAATTCTCGCTATATATACAATAAAGCTGTTTTTAGTATAATTATTTCAGTGATACTAACCCCGGGGATGTACACAATCAGCGTGATCTAAGACATAGGCGTAGGGAACTAGATAGATAGACTTTCTCTTTTTGTTCTTGAAGATGTTAGCCTATCAGGCTACCCTGAAATTCGAGTTTAAATAAAGTTCATGTATGTATGTATGTAACTTTGGTTTAAATCGAAGTGGCTTGAATACTGATTTTAAGGCAACTTAAGTACAAAAGAAGGCCAGAAAATAGAAATAGAAGAGTACCACACATGGTCATTGCTTTCTTATATTTGGTGGCTCCTAAAGGAGCTGTTTAAGTGACTACCCAGCAATAGGTCACTGTTGTTTACTTGGCGACTGATGTTGGTTTGCTCCAGGTTAGTCTTGTGTGTTCTTTGGGCTTTCCCTCGGCTTCTTTGTTCTGCTCATGGTAGAATGACACCTTTAAAAGAGTTGAACTGAACACTACCTTCCGCACCACGTCTTTACAAGCGACTGGGGCTCCATTTGTGCCTTGACAGCGCAAACACCCCGAATGATCAAAAAACACTTTTTTGCGCTCTAAGAGAGCAATCTCGATAGGATTGCTGGGCTGTAACTGACAAGTCGTGGAGGTTTTGAAAGTGTTTAATGACCATCCTGCAGGCATTATGGCCTCAAGCTCGTGAATGGGCACAGAAAACTTCGTTGCTCGCAAGAGATTTGGCGCAGAAGGATGACCACCGAACAACTCTTTAGGCCTCAGCATCCATCGGCATGGTAACGGACGCACGTCTTATGATGCTGGTTGTTGGCGGTTTCTTCATGTTCAGCTTCTCTGCAACTAACACTGCCAAAGTCTGCAGCAAGCCTGGAGTTTCTTGGTGGCATGTCCTAAACCCTTATTTTAGGCGCTTGTTTGTATTGGTTTTGTCCACCCAGCTATCATAGTTCTTTCCATAGCCACGCCAGTGGACGAGGTACTGAATGCGACTGTGAGCATCCATACGCTAATCGAGCAGTTTCAATACTTCATAAAAGTTACTCATGTTCATTTGTTCATTTCTCTCAATCAAAGATTGTCTGAAGTGATTATAACTTGCGTTTATGAGAGTTTATATGCAAGCATTATGAATAAAATTTATGAGCAGCCTTTTCAAATGCAGATCAATACTCTCAATTAGTAAATGGTCTGCCCCCGTTTATCTTTGAACATTGTCACCTAGCGTGGGCAAGGATTACCGGTAAAGACATCTGCGACAAACGTGCACTTATTCACATACTCATTTTTCTTTTTCGCTCAATGAATGCGACAATAAAGATTTTTGCTTGAGAATTTTTGCCCAACCAGAGAATAAAATCACTGAAACGAAAAAAGGTGGGAAAATCACATCTATTGGTTTGCCTTCAACAGCGATGTTTAGTGGCCAACCATTTAACTCTTGAGTGGGAAGGGGGGTGGGTGATTTCTGGTCAACAAGTTTTTTTTCCTAGCAACCTGGTGGGCAGGATATTTTTTCTATTCTAAATGCTCTGCAGGATATTTTTTCTTCAAAAAAGTGTCGTGTTTACATTTACAGAATGTTTTTGGAATGTCATTCTTTAGAATCATTTAATATTACCTATTAAATAACAATATTCTCATGTTATGAAGTGGTGCTCCACAGGTAGATTTGAAAATGTTTGGCTTCTTAATTAAAAAAAATAGCAAAAAGCAGTTCAGAAATGCTCATAGCATGGTAATTACTGTTAGAATCATTAGTTACAATTTAAAAGTGGACTGAAATCTCCAAAACAAATGTGAAAGCAGAATTAAAGTTAGTTGATCGTGGTCTAATTTGAAAAATGGCTCTAGTAATTTTGTTCAGCCTCTTTACAGTCCACTCTTAAATTCAGTACCTCAAAGTTGAACATGAAAGCAATGTGATGGCATTCCGAGTTGGGCTGTCTGCTGTTCAAACAGGCCACTTCCTGGGCATTGCTTTTCTTTCAGTCCATCATAATGCACCCATTTTCCATAAAACCTCATTTTGCATGTGTAATGCTGCTGGCCATAAAATGTGAGGGCATAAAGTGTGTAATCGCAATAAAAGGAGGGGAGTCGGAGCCAGCAAGCCAGAAATCCAGGATCCCAATCCGCAAGCTACCTAAGGAACTGTTGCCTAACTGCAGTGCTAACTAGGCTAACCAATGTGTAAATTAGGCTAACCGTAATGGCTTGCATGACTCCTATGACTTGGAGCCATGTGAACCAAGCAAGCAAGCAAGAAATCCCTTATCCCATTGTACGGGCAACCTGCAAGGTACCTAAGCTAACTGTAGGCCAACCAGTGTGTTGTTTAGGCTAACTAGAGTGTTATTTAGGCCAATCAGTGTGTTATTTTAATAGGCTAACCAGAGTGGCTTGCGGGCTTCCAGATTATCCGGAATGGTTGCAGTTTTGCTGGGATTTTGTAAAGCCCCCCAGGAATGATGAAATAGCTTTGCAACATTTTTTTTTTCTTGATTGCTGCAGCAGTGCAAGAATTTTTTTCTATTTCATTTGTGCTGCATGCAATTATTTTCTTCCAACAAGCACTTGCAGGAAATATTTTTTCAAAATCACCCACCCCCCTTCCCACTCAAGAGTTAAATGGTTGGCCACTAAACATCGCTGTTGAAGGCAAACCAATAGATGGTGATTTTCCCACCTTTTTTCGTTTCAGTGATTTTATTCTCTGGTGGGCAAAAATTCTCAAGCAAAAATCTTTATTGTCGCATTCATTGAGCGAAAAAGAAAAATGAGTATGTGAATAAGTGCACGTTTGTCGCAGATGTCTTTACCGGTAATCCTTGCCCACGCTAGGTGACAATGTTCAAAGATAAACGGGGGCAGACCATTTACTAATTGAGAGTATTGATCTGCATTTGAAAAGGCTGCTCATAAATTTTATTCATAATGCTTGCATATAAACTCTCATAAACGCAAGTTATAATCACTTCAGACAATCTTTGATTGAGAGAAATGAACAAATGAACATGAGTAACTTTTATGAAGTATTGAAACTGCTCGATTAGCGTATGGATGCTCACAGTCGCATTCAGTACCTCGTCCACTGGCGTGGCTATGGAAAGAACTATGATAGCTGGGTGGACAAAACCAATACAAACAAGCGCCTAAAATAAGGGTTTAGGACATGCCACCAAGAAACTCCAGGCTTGCTGCAGACTTTGGCAGTGTTAGTTGCAGAGAAGCTGAACATGAAGAAACCGCCAACAACCAGCATCATAAGACGTGCGTCCGTTACCATGCCGATGGATGCTGAGGCCTAAAGAGTTGTTCGGTGGTCATCCTTCTGCGCCAAATCTCTTGCGAGCAACGAAGTTTTCTGTGCCCATTCACGAGCTTGAGGCCATAATGCCTGCAGGATGGTCATTAAACACTTTCAAAACCTCCACGACTTGTCAGTTACAGCCCAGCAATCCTATCGAGATTGCTCTCTTAGAGCGCAAAAAAGTGTTTTTTGATCATTCGGGGTGTTTGCGCTGTCAAGGCACAAATGGAGCCCCAGTCGCTTGTAAAGACGTGGTGCGGAAGGTAGTGTTCAGTTCAACTCTTTTAAAGGTGTCATTCTACCATGAGCAGAACAAAGAAGCCGAGGGAAAGCCCAAAGAACACACAAGACTAACCTGGAGCAAACCAACATCAGTCGCCAAGTAAACAACAGTGACCTATTGCTGGGTAGTCACTTAAACAGCTCCTTTAGGAGCCACCAAATATAAGAAAGCAATGACCATGTGTGGTACTCTTCTATTTCTATTTTCTGGCCTTCTTTTGTACTTAAGTTGCCTTAAAATCAGTATTCAAGCCACTTCGATTTAAACCAAAGTTACATACATACATACATGAACTTTATTTAAACTCGAATTTCAGGGTAGCCTGATAGGCTAACATCTTCAAGAACAAAAAGAGAAAGTCTATCTATCTAGTTCCCTACGCCTATGTCTTAGATCACGCTGATTGTGTACATCCCCGGGGTTAGTATCACTGAAATAATATACTAAAAACAGCTTTATTGTATATATAGCGAGAATTTTAGGCAATAAACCTTGCAAATAGAATTCTATATGTGCTATATTTCACCGGTGAAAAAAGCGATACGTCCAATCAGGTTTGCGTATAGCGTTCTTCACATGTGAAAAATATAACCAATAACCGTTCATGATAGAATCACTAAGCCAATCAGAGTTAAGCACTCTAATGGCTTCCGAGAAGCACGGGCTTGAAATCAGCGTCCGCTTGAAGTTTGTCTCGATAACATGGCTTCGGTTCCCGTTTTACTTCACTTTCGGAAAAACAGCAATGGAATATATCTAACAAATATCTTGAGCGCTAGAACTTCAGTTTGAGAATCAATAGCCGTTCAAGAAACCGAGGAAGTAAATTTAACATCAGAAAGCCAACAACATTCAAGGAGGAACATTCAAATCAGTACAGTGTAAGTCAACAGAGTCCGAATTTGTCTTTGCACAGCGCGAAACGTCGCCATGACATGATTGAATCTGACAGTAATTATGGACAAACGAAAAGATTTCTCACTATGTATTTACGAATTCTCCCCTATTATATTTAAGCTTGTGTAGGCTCGTTGTACGCCTATATCTCGACTGGAAAGCGGATTTGTTTTTCATTACGCTCGGTCATTCATTACGTTCTCAGCGTTCTGCATGTAAACTTATGGTGCCGGAAAAAAGCTAAAACTGAATGGTTGTGTTTAATTCTCGTTATATATACAATAAACAGATTACAGCATAGAAAGTGCTTTGTACGGATTTTTATTCACTCGTTGCAAAACTTTGAAAACTCACTCGTTCGCTGCGCTCACTCGTTCGTTTGCAAAGTTTTGCAACTCGTGAATAAAAATCCGTACGTCGCACTTTCTATGAAGTAATCTATTTTTATTCAGTGATCTTTCACCCATTCACCAGTCTGAACATCTCAAGTGTGTCCTGGAAAACGGTCTTTTTATTTTTGTCTTATAATTGTATAACACCGGAACAAGGTAATTTGAAACTGATACCAGTAACTTCTTGTGTGGTGTCACTGTCAAAAGGGTCGTCATTTCATTAATCATGGAGAAAGCAGGGCATGATGCTTGGTAAGTGAGAAGTAGATGTACCCGTATTTAGCACTTCTGCCTGCGACTTATCTGCATTAAATATTTTGTAAACATGAAAGTATATCTTAGTTGAACAGCACATCATAGCTCACAGTAAAAGCTTCTAAATCTGCCGGTGGTTCAGTAAAATGAGCTAAATTTATTCTCGATAAAACAGCTGACATTTCCAACTTGACGGATTATGTACAATAACAAAAAAATATTCAGTCTAGATTTTGAAGTTCCCGTTGAGTGACCGACTACGAAATACACATGAGGGATAAATGCCATCGGTTTAGGATGTTATGGAAACCTAAAGCCAAAATAAGTAATTCCTACACTGGAGTTCCTATGAATTCCACCATGGTCAGGCCAGAGGATAGGTAACTGCTGTGTACAATGGCTAAACTTGACCAAATCACATCACTATGGTCACATGAAATCAAAATACTCTACGCGTGTTATACTTGCACTGACATAATTATAAATAATTATAGCAAATGGTCTGCTTTATGCTCCCAGAACTGGAGTACACATTTTCAGTAAAAACTGAAAAGGGCAGTAAAGCTCTTCCTTTCATTTCAAATTAAGTTTCTGGAATTGTCCAAACACATCACTGACATTTCTTTTTCATCTTATTTTAGTAGTAAAATATTTCCTGTTCCAGGAAGTTCTGGACTAAATGATCTTAATCGAGGTAAACTACTACTCTGAACCCTAAGTAAATGGCATAATTTGATAAAATTGTTGAAAGTTTGACAAGGTAATTGATAAGATTGAATAATTTATCAAATTATTTCTGAATTTACGGGAGCAAAGAGAAAAAGGGATTCATTAGCAAAAACATTAATATCAACTTAAACAAGCTCAAAGTACTGTTTGTTCCCTGCTGTTTCTGTTGTATCCGTCCCACATAACAAATAATTGGACTACAATGGGGACAGAACTTACAGTACATCAGATCTGCTTTAAGGAGCATAAAAAGATTCAAGTACAACGGAGATAAAGGATACGGCGGGGACAGACTTACAGTACATTTACGACCATGAAAGGCAAAACGGACATTAACGGTTATCCGTTCTAAGAGGTTAACCATTCGTTATCCATTCGTTATCCGTTTGAACACCTAAAAAATTCCGTTCAAAGCGTTTGACGAGCTGTTCGAATGGTTTACATGTCCGTTCAAACAGTTCTGGCATCCAATGAAAACTACTTATAGTCTTCCTTTTTGATTGCAAGAGTAGAGAACGCGTGGTGACAACAGCGACTGAAACGAAAATTTTCCGTAAGTATAAAGATTGCCCGTTCTTTCTCAACAGCACCTAACGGCTATCATGTTTGTTCGGAAGGATTTTGTAAAGCGCTCAATGGCTCGAGTGGCGAAACCAAACTGGCACTACATTATATGGTTTCAGGTCCATATCAACATGACATCAGTCCTTCTTTTTGATAAGACCAGTAGAAGGTCTTGAATAATTGTCATCACTGATAACGCGTGATAACAACACAAACTACAATGGAAATTAGTTAGCCAAAGTACAATATCGCTCGCTCAATTATAAAGCATAAGCTACCGTTCGGACGATTTTGCAAATCATTTCGAGCAATTTTTTTATAGTCATCCATTCGAAGAGCAAACCAAACCGTTCGAATCAAACCCTGATTCCATCTATTTGGACCCATGGGAGGAGAGTCTGAAGAATATAGCACATCTGCAAGAACAAGAGCCATGCCACAGTGTCAAGCAGAGGCAACTTGGTCTACTTGCTGCTGAAGTAAAAGGCACTGTCAATGAATGGGAACGTCAGGAAGAGCATGCACGATTGTGCGTGCTGAAGGAAGCCAAGGAATGCTGGATCTCGCTGGGAACGTTGAAGGAAGAAGACGCACACTTGCCACAGTCGGTGAATAGCCCTTACCATCCAAATATAGAGCGTTGAAGGGACCAATGCTTTGCCAGAAAAAAAACAAGAAGACCAGCTGGTGCTCAAAAGAAAGCACGTGAATACTTTAACAATGGGTGGATCACAGAGAAAGAAAGAGAACTTCGAGACCTCCAGAGAAAAGAAGATGTGGCGACAGACAAAGATGTCAAGCATGTATTCCAGTACATGCTGGAGGTGACTGTCGAAGCGCTGAAGTTAAAATTTCAAGAAGAGGTGCACAGGCTTGTGAAACTGGTGCTGCTGGAGTGCAGGAAGAAGGCTGTTGAGATGCAATGGGTTTCCCTGTCCCAAGCAGAACGCATAAACAGTATCTGGTGCCCCCTACCCTACCTTGTGAAGAAATGGAGGACGACGACGGGGCAGACCTCTTCACGACACCCTTGACGGCACCCAAAGCTTACAGCTGCTCATCCAGTCAGAAACGAAAGTTTCAGAAATGAAAAAGTCAGCAAACAAGAACATCAGTGCCCAAGAGAGAAGAATAACTCACTTTTTCACTCCCAGTCAACAGTAAAACTGAAAGTTTCATGCCTCAAGGAATCACTAAATAAAGTCAGAATCAAGTTTATTATAAGAGTCTACTAACAGTCTTGAATGTAACATGCAACTGCATACACTGACCATTAGAAATTAAACATTATATCACGGATGTCATGTAAAAGTTTCCTCGCGGGTGTATGTCCCCTGGTATCAAGTCAGCGGTATTTCGAGGGCCAGCCCTTTTCTTTAGCGAGTCCGCTATTCTTCGTCTTGAAATCGTCATCTCTCAAAATAGCAGTCCACTGTCCAAACCCGTGCTTCGTTATCCCTTCCCTTAGAAAATCGTCCTCTTCTTTTGTAAATTGCAAAACGTGACGAATCTTCTAGTGAGAGCGCAAGATTCTTTTAGACAGGGCGTCCTTTTCGGGGTAGGAGCTGATATTTTGCACTCTTTTAAATGAAGGCCTGGCCTTGGACGTTGAATCTCTGAGTCTTGCATGGACGTCCTCATCCACTTCTGAGCCCTTGGCACCTTGAAGTTTTTGTAGGCACTTGTGACCCTTTAAAGCAGCTTTGCGGGATCGTTGCTTTTGATAGTGAACTTTAGCCTGTTGCTAGTGAGCTCATTGAGGCTCCGCATTTCAACAATTTGGCAATAGCGTGTGAGATGGATGTACCTTCCAATTGCATCAAACACCAGTTTGCTCATGATCTCGCCTAATTTACCATGTTGGTCGCCATTTCTGTTGACGAGAACGAAATCGCACCGGGTTTAACTCAAAAAGACATTTTTTGTTTTCTTCAAAATATGACACTTTAGGCTAGAAGAAAGGTATGGAAGGTGTTTTAAAGGCCAATTTTATTTGTTTTTGTGCCTGCGACGTGTTTTATCGAAGCCACTACAAAAATGGTTATGGTTACCATGGCAACGCGATGTAGCATTTTTCAGTTTTACGCCAGTTGCGTTTCCTGAAGTCCATCCAATTACCAAAAATCCCAAAGCAATTCCACGAGGAAGCTATACGACCTCTCACGTGAATTAAGGAATGGGGCAGAATAAAAAAATGACAAAAATTAGAAAAAAAAATCGGAAAAATAGTATTTTAGTATTCAAGTGTCTTTTTTAACATAAGCTTACTAATCCATAGGGAAAGAAAACGTTTATGCGTGTCACGTGACACGACCGTTATTAGGTGCTTAAATTTGACGCCATTTGCGTTTGTTCTCTTTGCTTCAAGTTTACACCACTTTGTATGGCATCAGATCACAGGAAAACCTTCAAGGCATGACCCTCTATGTTCAGTCTTTTAGAGTTTAAACAGGGAATCCGGGAAAATGCTATTGGTTGGTATGAAATTTGTCCTTCTTTTTCGAGTAACAGCAATTTACTCGATTACTGCTGTCTCATAAGGCCGTTGCAGATAGAATCTAAAATCCCCGATTGAATCGTAGTTTTTCAAAGTAAGCTTCTGGTTCTCGAATAGAAAAATCGTCGTATGAACGATGGTATGGTGGTGTATTTCACGTTTTTAATACTTAACTAGCAGCTCGATTGTAGTCCTCCAGTTTAAGACACCGGGAGCATATAAAAAACAGCGCGTCAACCACAATCTATTCCCAGGGCAGAGGTCCGCCCCCCCAGACGCCGGAGACAGGAGATAAAAAAAAATGCCAACAAACCCCAAACAAAATTAAGTAGTGAAAAATAATTTAATTTGTTTTTTAAAAAAAAAGCCAGCTGGCCTTATCTTGACTCTCGAGGGGGGGGGGAGGGAAGGGAGAGAAACTAGAAAACCGCCGAGCAGGCTTTGTCCAGGGAGGGAAGTCCCAATTTTTGAAATTTCTGCTGCCCTCTACGTATACCAGCAACCACTCAGCCTTTTTCACCAAGATTCTTGGGCCGCGGGAGCGCCACGCCGGGAACAAGCGCGTGCAGTGGTAGTGCAGTTGTGTTAGTGGAGTGGTTATTGGATTTGAAGTATACATCCCTTCTCTTCAGTATTCACTGTTGTCATAAAATTTTCGGTTTTTTGTTTGGTTAAGCTGTTTTTTTTTTTTCTTTTTTTTTTTTTGTTTTTTTTTTTTTTTTTTCTTTATTTTGTTTTTTCTTTTTTTTTTTTTTTTTTTTTTTTTTTTTTTTCTTTTTTTTTTTTTTTTTTCGTTTCCTATTGTGTTTCATGAAGGCATCATTGAGGATGATTCCTTTTGCAGAATTGGGATATTGAACTACATTAAAATTCGTGTTTGGTTTCTTTATTTTTATACACATAAAACTCGGCAGCTCATTTTTTTTCTATTTTTTCATTCTCTATATTACTTTATAATATTAGGGACGTAGAAAAGAAAGGTGGAAGAAAAGAGATGAAAGATAAGAACACCCACAACAAATACACCGACAAACACGATATTTTTTTTTTTTTTAACCGTCTCCTGACACGAAGGTGGGCACTCAGTTTTCTTGGTATTAAACCCAAAAAAAGGCATTTTTCAACTGTACCTCTCAAGGTTTTGCACTGCCCCCGCATTTCCCACTTCGGGACTTCCTTCTTCACTATAAAACCTAGTTGCTACCTAGAATAAAGGAGGTATATCATGTGTCTCCTCGTTTTTACAATTATCTTTCGCACAAATTTTGGACCGCCCCGCCGCACGCACCGCCATCCACGCTACGCAGTACGCTCGCCGCATACCCCCCCGCCACAAGCCCCGCAGAATGGAACCCCGCAATGTTCAATTTATTGGCGTTCGAGCGTTAGGTTTGTGGGGGTCGGGGGTTGTATGTGGTATGCGCTGTGTAGTTTTTAAACGTGGGGGCGGTGTTTGATTTTGGTGTAAAGGGTGGGTCGGTGTAGTGGGTGGTGTTTGTTTTAGTTGGGGTGTGGTTAAGTAGTTAAGGTGTGGTGGTGTTATTTTAAAAACATCTCGCTTAGACCTACAGCTCCCTATATTCACTACAGCCTAGTTCGGGAATAGGTTTTTGATGCACGAATAGACGAGCTGACACCAACAGCATGAGCGGTATATTTGTTAAATAGTTTCTTCTAAGAAAGGCAAATTTAAAGGAGTGAATAGGGAGCTATTCGATGAAGGCACACAAAAGACACCACCCCACAAAGCGAACAACCTACTTCGACAAAAAAAAGACAATCAAGAGTAAACACACACCAACAACTGTATAATGAGCGAGTATGGAGTAGGTGTATGGTATCGAAATGTCCAGAGCGAAGAGCAAACTGTAAAAAATGAATGGCCACAGGTGCCCCGGGGGACAGGGGGGGTCGGGATTAGGATCGAGTATTTTTTTTTTAACTGTGGCTTCCGCCCGACGTTGTGTTGTATTTTGTTGCTAGCACAGCAGGGTCGGTAGGCCAGACGCGCAGCGCAAAGACAGGGTATGGTGCAAGAGCCGGCGTAATTCCGTGAGCGCGCATTTGAAGGGAGTAGTGAGCCCACAAAAGGGAACTTTCTACTTCGCACTCCGGATGAACAGTTTGTGTTGTTGCGCAAGCTCTAAGACAGACAGCAAAAGGACGGAACACAGCTGTTCACCATATGATGAGAAATGGAAGGG
>JAHPZR010003880.1:0-47598 GCA_019787425.1 Platygyra sinensis
GGGCTGGTATAGTTGAAGGAGTTCTTGTATATAGGTAGGAGCCAGTCCTAGAAGAGCTTTGTAGGTGATTGAGATAACTTTAAATTATATTGCAAATGGCAAACTTGAACGAATTAGGCTTAACATGGCAAGATGCGCTAACCTGGAGTCAGCTCATCTAAACAAGTTTTCTCTTTCTTTAGTGCCATACTTGCCTCTTTAACAAGGGAGCATTTGCCCCGAGGCTTAAATCGGAGATTTCGAAAGCTCATTTATTATTGAAGTAAATTTATTCATTCATTCAGTTTTCGGCGATACGTTATACACGTTCGTATTTTGAACGAGTTCTTAGCTTCTCGACGAAACGTGTTAAATGATAAACGATTTATTGATTGATTGATTGATTGATTGATTAATTGATCGATTTAAACACAAAAAATCTTATTTCTTTCCTTTTATTAACAAGGAAAGGTCCTATCTCACCAAGTCACCAAGTAAAGACCTCAGGCAGTGATCGACCAAAATGGCTGACTTCGTGGGGAACATTTCCAATGGGTCGACCAGCTTGGGGACTGAGCCTTCAGAGCCTGCTCTATATGGGACAGCAGCATCTTTTTCATTGCTACGTTAATATGTCTCCTGATTATTTGCGCACTGGCGGCGAACACCTTCGTTTGTTTAGCTGTCTATAAGCAGCGCTCGGCCAGACGTATAACACGCTACTTCATTATCAATCTCTGCGTGGCCGATATTTTCATAACAGTTATCAGCATGCCAGTGTGGTTGATATTCCTGCTGTATGACCACAGGTCAGCGGTTCACCTCCTCGGGGAATCGTTTGTGACGATTTGGAGGCACGTGGATATTCTATGTGGAACAGCCTCGATTCTGAGCTTGACGTCAATCAGCGTGGATCGTTACATCGCGGTGTCCAGGCCTTACTCATACGTGGAGTGCATAACCTCAAGACGAGCACTGTTTATGATTGGAGGGATCTGGAGTTATTCCATAACTGTAGCGGCGTTGTTTAAACCATTGAGAGAATTTGAAGGTGGTAAGTGAGATATCAGGAAACATTTGAGGTGGAATTTCGAATCAGTTATCATCTTATGGAAATCTACAAGGAATAATGGAGTTCTAGTTTAAATCTATTTTAACTTAATTTTATCAGTTAAAATTGAATTTGACATCCTATTTTTAAACTTTGCGCTTAAGAAAAATCGCGAGAACAGAATCTCGTTTGAAATTTGTGGTGGTGTCTACATAACTCGTCAGTTTATTTTCTTGTTTCAATTTTTTTTCTTTACAAAGATATCGAGATTTTCAATTCAAGGAGCCGTGAATTTAATGATTTTAAATTGATTTTAGCCTTTTCAAGAATTTCGTTATCTATTTGTTTGTAAACGTTCCTTAAAAACGTCAGATAAATGAGAAAACATTGCTATTTTGTTGACCACATGAAGGAGCTGCACACTAACGACTGATAGTATGCAATGGCTCACGAAATCAGATGACAGCATCTACATTTCTATACCAGTAGAATTTTGCCAATGATAAATACTGACTGATTCAAGAATTGAACAGGAAACTTAAAAAAAAAAAAAATTAATGCGCAACACTGACATAAAATAGATATATATAGGGGTGTCCATCGCGGCTTGCTATGGCACTAATAGGCCCTTTGCACGATTCGGTCACATGTTCGGAATAAATTATGCTGGGACGCAAATAACGTAGTGGGACTTTCAAAGCAAAGGAAACGCGGGCTGGACTGGTTAGAGTTCCTTCGCTTTGGAGCCCCCTGCACTGCGTTAATTGCGTCCCTGCATAATTTATTCTGTACCATGTGACCGGATCGTACAAAGGGATTATTGCTCATTCAATAGAGGTTTTGCACGGCAGCCATGTTGCATGGCAGGAAAAATAGGTTCTTTTTCCTTTGGGAAAAAAACTTTCTTTGTTATGCAAAATATTTTCATTGTTCCTGTCATGCAACATGGCTGCTGTGCCTAACCTCTATAGATGACTCCTTTCCTCAGTTCCTTGTGTTCTTTAATTCATTGTCAGGAAAAATTGCAAGAAATTTCAGGCAAAGGAGAAATGATCAGCTTTTGATTTAAAAGCAACTAAAACAAGCAGAAAAATGTCCGAACGTTAAGAGATTTTGGTAGAGGAGTTGTCGAGATTAAGGTCTATTTAATGTTTTACTTACTTAAGCTGTTACTTACCACTAATTTATGGTGGAAGAGACTATGATATAACAAGCTGATGTCTGTATCTTTCAGGTTGCGCCATATTTGTGATGTTTGCAAGCTTTCTCCTGCCACTGTTGGTTATCATCGCAGCTTACGGGAGCATGTCTCGCGTTGCCATGCGACACGCTCGTTACCAGACCCATATTCTCGAAACGAAGAGTCACCAATGTTACAAAGAAGTCAAAAGACACCTTAAGGCCGCGAAAACCGTCGCTTTTGTTATAGGAACGTTTTTATGCTGCTGGGCGCCCTTCATAATCGTCAGCGTGTGCTATGCGTTTTTTAACTTGGATCCAAACGGCGCCAGCGTGACAAAATGGCTGGCATACCTGAACGCTGTCTTGAATCCAGTGGTTTATACCTGTGTGGACAAACCATTAAGGAGGCTAGTGAAGAAGCGTTTGTTTTTCTGCTTTCGCAAAAGATTCTGGATTTTCTCCAAGGGTGATCATGCCGCCGCAGAATATTCTACTCCGATGACTACACTGTCTTAGATCTGTTTTGTAGAACACGAGAGAACAAAAACAACAATAACAACAACATCAAACGCCTCACTTACCAATAATAGGAAATTGAAAGAACTGGGCGTGGTGTAAGATCTACAGATTAAAAGAAATGGGAGAGGAAAAAACGGCACAAGTTAGATGAACTTACTGTAGATGATGTTACGTGAAATAAAAAAAATGCATCAAAATGTCGCAAAGCTCCATGGAGACACCACGCAGTATTTCAGTAGCAGTAACTTAAACGTCTCGTATTAAACGTAGGACTTACAGCTGGGTTTTAATCTAGCTAGGCACTACAAATCCCTTCGTAACCATCCATACTCCTGCGTTGATGCATATGGGTTATACTCGGGCTAAATTTTCAATAAATAGTGAGTTTAAAATTACGGATTAATATCGACTTGCAGAAAGCGAAGCGAGCATTGGTGAATATTGAACAATGTTCACTGAACCTGAGGCGAATAATTGTTCCAGTATAATTTCGTCCCAGAGGTGAATATCAAGGACTAAAAAAGTGTTACAGATTTTTATTATTATTATTATTATTTTTTTTTTAAAAAGCATAAAACACGGACGCAATTGCTTGTGTACACACACGCATGCAATCGTAGCTTACCAAATGTAACCCAGGCTCACTGTGTGTATCACGTGACATAACATGGGTAAATATAGAGAACATATGAGGCGAAGTTTAGGTCTGAAAATTTGCTAGAAAATGGAAATAAAAATCGATGAAACTTACCATGTAGCGAAACTTACCATTAGTCCTTCATTGCTGCGGAGCGAGCGTAGAGAGCGAGCAGCAAATAATTATAATCAGGATTTAAGAAGAATGTATACAAAGGAGTACGAATTCTCGAATTCATCACTTTTTACCAGAATGCATTGCATTTAACCAGAGTGCAGTGTGCCACTTTTAACCAGAGTGCATTGCGCTACGCACAACAAGAGGATGTCACACCGAGCCGTCGTCCTTTTTCGCGTGGATTCAACTGAGCGAGAAAGATTAACGGTTATGTTTTGCTCTGATTTACCTGTTAAACGATGTGAATCGTGTTTGACTTTCACAACGCTTGCTTTTGTTTTTAATACAGTTAATTTCGTTCCCAGATCTCTTGGCTTCGTCCACAAGAGATCTGGGAACGAGATTATAATACAGTATGTAAAAGTTTGTTTTATTCTTACCGAAGCGTGCTCATGTAGACTGGATCTGGCCTATTTCGCGGGAATAATATCTGGTCCGTGGAAATGCCGTTGCATTTGCTTATTATGGGAGTTGCAGGCCCCTATTAAATGTGCTTCTTTCAGTCTTCCCACGAATTAATTTAATTACCCGTTTACGTCTAAAATTCCTTCCAAAACTTTGGAAAAACTGAAAAAACATCGCATTTCGTGGACGACCGGCAGCCACCGTACTCTTATAAATTTACCGTAGTCTATTGTGAATCCGTGAATTTGACTGGCTATATTACCGTTGACTCTGCTGATAGTCAACAGTTACGCATCAGTGCACATCACGCATCACGTTTGAACCTGATGTAACATAATAAAACAGTTCTTTTCTACGCGCTACTTGACATTTGTTTCTTTTTATGCAATGAGACTACGGTAAATTTATACTAAAACAATTAGACTACTCGCCCTCGTTTTCTACGAGCGATAGTAAACTCGGCTGCGCCTCGTTGACTATCTGCTCGTAGAAAACTCGGGCTCGTAGTCTAATTGTTAATTTTGCTGATAGTATACGAGTAGCTCAGCCAATCAGATTGCATTATTTGCATTAGTGTACTAGCAGAATTCTACTAACTATATTATTTGCCGTAATTAACAATTATTCCATGAACGCGCGTTGGATATGAGATGATAGATAGCTAATGAGGCGTGTAGCGCCGAGTTGGCTATAATCATCTCATATCCAACAAGCGCGAGTGGAATAATTGTTTTTATTAAAAATGTCCCCGACGTATAGAAAACTAGACTACAATAAAATCAAAAAGGCCCAAAAAAATCACGCATACGCTCGCCATTTTTCTAGATCATGGTATAATGTTATCAGCTAAATAAACAAACTGAACTTTATTAAAGGTCAGAACACACCCTACTTTTCACGAGACTGATTTAGAAATATGATTTCGGGCCCGTCAAGTTACCGGGTCTTTCGAGAAACGGGCCTCAGGCCTGAACTTTTTTCAGGCCTTAATTTCACAACTGCTTATGTCGTATGTATAACTGCGATGATTAATAATATCTTTTTATCATTCTCCGCAGTTCAAATAAATGCACTTTCATATATTCATTAGTGTCAGAATAGTTGTTTAGAATTGCAAATGTGATATTTCTGTTAAAGCGTCATCCAGTCATGAAATAAAATATTTGACCCCACATCGCTGATACGGCATTTTACCATGTGTAAGTTGCGGGTTGAATTGATTTATTTAATACAGTTTTGCATGTTGTTGTTGTTATGAATTCGCTGATTTGATCTCCATCACAAACGCTCGACGTCAGTCTCAGACCCAGGCGTTCTCGTTTAACTGCTAACTGAACGTCCGGGAAGGTCTGAATGGAGTTAAAGTGCTAGGTGACCGTAATGTCGTCCTGCCTGTCGGAAAATGACGCGGTGATTAACTGATAGCTCAGATTCGAGATCTTCGAAATTTACTGGTAGCTGTAACACAGTGACTGATAGCTCAAATCAGTGTGCATTTTGTATGATACAATATTTTGAAATAATCGCACTATAATTCTACTCTTTCTATGTTTTATATCATATAATTGTATATCTAATGTTCTTGGGGAGCTAGAGGAGACCATTACGGTGCGATACACCAACCAAGGTCAACTCATCAACAAAATTCTGTGCAAATTTATTGAATGAAAACTAGTAAGTACAGTAAAGGCCCGCGGATAAGAACCTGAATTTTTCAATTAAGCCTAAATAGGTTCTTATATGAATGGTACTTAAACCAAATTTAGGCTACTAAGGTTCTTAAAATAGGTTCTTATATTTTCATATGAGTTTCATCTGAATATACAGTGTACTATATATGTTATAAGTATCATCTCATAATACAGTATAAATCATTTATTTGTACCGTACTATAAAACAATGCCTATATAGGCACTGAGCTCAGTGCAGGTACAATAGACATACAACATGGTACTTAAGCTTGAAAGAAGAAAACGTATGTTGAGTTACTTTTAAATAGATGATGATCTTAATTCAGCATTTCTACCTATACACTCTTACAGCAACCCTACTGATAAGAACCTAACGTAAAATTTTAGCCTAAATAGGTTCTTATGTGGAGGGGGCTCAAAATGTAAACTTTAGCCTAGCAGGTTCTTAAAACCCAGGTTCGTATACGCGGGCTATCACTGTAATCAAATAAATAAGTAAGTAAGTAAGAGACTTTATTTTATGAGTGTGACACGTGGCAGTAACTAACATTACTGATGGACTGGTGGCCCTCTAAAAAATACAAAAATGCAAAACTAACTGTGAATGTAAACCATAGCTCGATCTGAGCAAGTTGTGGCCGCATACCGTCAGAAACACTTTGCGGCTGTTTCTATTGTTTTAGTAATTGAATGTTATTTATTGCTCAATTGGCAAAGAATTTGCTTGACTGGTCTCGGTTAGAGAAGCTGCACTGTAAGATCCATTACTTAAGAATCAAAAGGAAGTTCTTTATAAGATATTTGATAGCATTTCCTCGTTTTAAGCTTTATCTATTTAAAACACTCTCCTCTCTCTCAATCACCGTTTTTTCCACGATTAGCAATACATGCAAGGAAAGGCGTAAAAAAAATAGGATTAGGTAACAAAATATCACATTGCTCACAAGTATATTATTTTCCGGATAAAGAACAGTTCCAAATAAAATAATATTTTTACTATATTTTTGGTTGAATGTTTTTTATTGATACAAAGTGGGTGTTAGCTAATGGCTTTAAATTAGAGTGAAATTATATTGCGAACAACTGAAGTTAAAATCTGTTAAAATGTTTACTAAACGTTTTTGATCTATTTGATCTTCATCAGATTAATTTACTCTGATGGTGCTGAAATAGATGGAAAAAGCGTTTAGTAATATTTTAACAGCTTTTAACCTCAATCTTTTTATTATATTTTATCAGTGAAATGTACATGAAGTGAAACTATTAAAGGTAGTTTTACCTGTAACAAAGAAAATATCAGTACTCCACGAGCAGAAATGCCAACCTAAAAAAGTTGGAATTTGGACGTTTGTAGGCCTTGCTTCTTCTCAACCTCCCAACAGGATTGAGTTTTGCAAACTATTACAAAAACACATCAACTATCCTCTGAAAATACCCATAATCGGCAAAAATGTACTTTAAACACCGTGGCTTTCCTTTGCGTGCTAGTGATTTGGTGATCCACATAAGAGATTGTGAGATTAGGCCTGTACAGGATGGTATAGATGGTCTGAGAGAGCTGACTTAGTTGTAGGAGGGGTATAATACAATGGTAAGGAAATTTTTATTTCACTCTGATAATTTGTGATATAAGCGCCTGTGAATTGATAGATCAAAATTGGCTTGGTTTTCCATCATGCTAAAAATGATAGCCAGTACTAAGTAGGTCCCTCGAGAGGGAACTCCCATATAAAACTAGGACGACGGTACTTGTCTGAAATTTTTAAAAGAACCGTGGTACCAACCTGTTTTGTGAGCGTGGCTTGAAGAATTTTTCATCCCTAAGAGAAACCAGTTCAAAAACAACACTTCATCTCATATCACATTTTGTTCAACTCAATACCGTAAAAGGTACCACAAAAGCTTCTGAGGATGAACACTCATGAGGTACTAAAACCAGATTTTTACCCCTTAAAACGTATGAGGGCCACCCCATGTTAGGTCATGCATGTTTGCTGGTTGGACTTGTCCCCAGTTTTTATCATAGTATGAAACATAATATTTCAGGAATGAAAGGCTGAGGACAAGTCAGACCTTTGGATGACTTTATCCTCCCTTCTCAATCCTCGGCTGATTTCCGGAAATACGCCATTTTGCTAATGCTAGCCCAGGTGCGGCTCCAGTCCCTTGTAAGGGCGAATTCCGTTTAATGAATAATTTATGTACCAGTCAAAGTAAACTCCACCCTGGGATTTGTGGGGATTAAGTGGGGCTTTATCACCATATTGGCAGCTCTTTGAGTCCCCAGCATGTGGGGGATTCACTTTTGTCGCTTTCGTCCTGAGGAATGTGGGGGCATTAGTAGGGGATTCGTTCTAATCCAAGACGATGGCGATCGTTCCCGCAACGACTTCTGGGAAGAGGAGAGGTCGATTTGTATATTGAAGCTACTATTCCCTTCACAATACCAGTAGGAATTTTCATCAAAACATCCGGCGACTGCTGCTAAGTCGTTGATCAAAATGAAACCTGAAAACAACATTACTGTATCATTACGGGTGTAGTGTAGTCCAATTAGGAAGCCTTTCTTTGGTTCCAAAGGTTCCGGCATTTTCGCGGTTCTACGTTACCAGTTACGTTGAATAATCTTACAGCAGAGCAAATCCATTCCTCTTCCACAAGAGATACCGGAAAGCTTCCAAAATAACCATTCTAACTTCTCTGTCACTACCTTTGGAGGGTTTGGGAGGGTGGGGTAGGGGGCCCTCTATGGGTCGGGCGCCATGCTTCGGTTAGTCCACAATGAACGTTAATATCTTTTCTATTTATAGAAAACTGTAAAAGATAAATATTATGATTGTTAATATGATTGTTAATGAACAAGTTCAGGCGTAGGGACCAAACCCCGTTTGTAGTCATGGTAACATGCCACTCTTTAATGAACACGCAAGAGAAGAGGTACAGAAGAATCAGTGACAAACCGTAGAGATGTACCACTCTACGAAAACTCGCACCCCTATTTGAGCTTCGTCAAACGGGAGTCACAGACAGACCAATAGACCGACCGACCCACCCACCCACCCACCCACAGACAGACAGACAGACAGACAGACAGACAGAAACAGAATTATTTTATTGGGTAAAGAAGGTCAGCCATGTACAAGATTTAGCTCTTTTGTAGGCCAGCTTTAACTAAATATAACTACAAAAAGAATGCGAAATGGTCCTTCTCTTAAGGAACGACAATCGAAACAGCTCTAAATTGAGACTGACTCCTCATTCGAATTTTTTTTCTTTTCTAGATCAAGTTGTTATTGCGCGTCTCATTCGCAGATAATTATATTCTGATCACTGTTATTCAGCAGATCACTGTTACGACTGAAAAGAAAATCCCGGCAATTTCACGCCTCATAGCTCGCTCCAGAAATATCAAATCACGAATGAAACGTCAAATTGGTATCTTTAATATCCCTCAATCTTCGCACGCCTGTGCAAATCAGGTTTACTCAAGTTTTATTAAGGACTTATATTTGAGTGTCTTGTCTAGTTTCAGTTGTAGTTGTTGAAGAGGGCGCACGGGAAAACGATCACGAAAATGGGAACCAGGAATGCTCTTTCAAAGAAGGCGAACCTAGTGACCCTGCACTTAATGAGCTAGCAGGCAAGACTGCTGCAAAGTGGCAGACGCTGGGACTTTATCTTGGCATTGGTCAGGATACACTGGACGAAATAGATGCTAATGAAAAAGATAAACCATATCGGATGTTACTTCGCTGGAAAAATACAACACCTTCAACTTCACTTTATCAGGACCTCTATAACGCTTTATGTCATGTCCAAGTTGGACTGAACAAGGTGGCCAAAGAATTCTGTTGTAAGAAAACAACTTGACATGGTGCATTTTCTTACAGTGTGACTACTTAAAGTAGAAGGCACGTCCATAAATGTTGATCTAGAAAATGTTACATAGAAAATTCCTGGGCATTGGAAAAAAACCTTGGGCGTTGGTTGTTAGGAAATGAGGAAGCGCTAGATGCAATTGATAAAGAGAACGAAAAACACTCTGAGAAAGCTTTCAAAATGTTGTTGAGATGGAAGGCTCAAGTGCAACGTTTTTCTTAAGTGATGCCTTGTTTCAGTTGCACCACGGGCAACAAGATCACAGCATACAAATTATTTTTCATTTTTTCAGATTCCTTGAGATTTGTTTAATTCTCTTGAGTCACTCAGGAAACTAGATAGAAGTTAGAAAAAGGAGGCTCAATTGTCTGTCACAGCTAGACCGGAACGGCAGCCAACATAAAACTAGTAATGCAATTTTGACCGGTTGGTCTTGTATTTTTAATAGTAGTTTTATCAAGTGAAAAACTATTAGTATAACTGTGTTGGAAATGAAACATGAGGACAGAATGCTGTGAGTATGCTAATGAACTCAGGAATAGAAAGGTGAAAGAATATGACAACAGATAGATAATTCAAGCTCATACAATTCTAAAAATCTCTCTCATTTGCTAACAGTACGTTTAATTACGAGTATCAATTCCAGGTCTAGTTCGAGTCTAGTGTTCTTGTGAGCTCTAATCATCAGACATAAGTTTGGCTCAGTTCTTGTGCGCGCAAGTAAGACATGCAGCATAAGTTTGGTTCAGCGAGGGAAAAAAAACCTTTCAGCAAAACCCACACAACAAATTTAAGCTCACACTGTAAAAAATCTTATTGACTAGCAAAATTTGGCATGTCAAAAGTCAGTAGTGAGTAATCTTTTAAACTACACCTACCACTATCTGTTGTTTTGTAGATAGTGGGTGGACTAGCAGTGTTGTTGTTAACAGCATGGCGGCCGCTTCCTATTAAGGGTGTAACAATACATCGAACTATCAATGCATCGCGATGTTAATGCTGCGATAGCGAAGGATCGATAGTGAAAATGAAATATCGATAACTATTGCCATAGTGTAGCGAACTATCGATAGTTTCTATACTTCTAACATTTTAACTTGTTTGGAAATAAAGACACCTTTTTCCACCCACATAAAGGCAAAAAAGAAACCTAAAACAATCCACCTACTGCGACTAGCATTTTTAGCGTCTAGATTCTTGAACCACCGGTAGGGTCGCACCATCCATTGTGTTCCTCAGGTCCTGTATTGACTACTACTTCTTAGATATTTCTTTAAGTGTAAGGCATTAACAAGTAGATACAGACATTCCTGAAAACTATTGCAATACTATTGCAATAGTACCTACACTATCACAATAATATCGCAATATCCATGTGACCTATTGCAATACAATCGCAATAGTTAAAATGTCCTCAATAGTCACCCCTACTTCCTATCGTTTGGAAGCGTGAATTTACATAATTCACTGTAGATTTAGTAGATTCATACGAAACAATTATTAGATGACTCGCTCTCGATTTCTGTGCGTGATAGAAATCTAGAGATCATAATCTTGTTAAATAGAAGCCAAGCTCTTAGCACGCGTTTTCTAGCAGTGTGTTTTCTACAACGATAAAGTCGGTGATGCCCCATGACTCTGCTGCCTTGGTGTGCTAATTCAAAAGACTCTTTACAAGAGTGTCAGTAGGAACAGCGAGAGTGATTAAGCATCACATCATTTAGCTTGAACTGTTCTTTGTAAAGGTTACTGTAATATAAAATATCCTTTAAATATGAAATTTTGTGGTCAGTTACCAAAAGGAGTTTGTGAACGACTTGGGGTGGCCTATTTCTTTCTATTTTTGAGTTATTTTTTTGTAAAAAAATAACCTCTTAGTCGGCGCGTCGGGTATGTTATGGACGGGTGGATCATGGTTCATGGATGTATGTATGTCACACCAATCAGATTGGATCTACTATTGAACACCAATCAAATTTCCTGTTATAAGGTAAATGGTTTGATTCCGATACAGTTGAGAACGGCCATATTTATTCTTCTGCAAAAGAGGAGGAAATATTCATATATTGGGTTTACCTCGACATTTTCTGTGGGTTAGGCTGAGGATTTTGTGGGCGGCTTTGATAGTCATTAGCAATTGGATAATCAGTCAAAGAAACTTAGTCTTTGGGATATAACTGCGAGCATGCGATGAAGGGTGAGATCTTTCCATTGTATAAGGTTCTGAATTCAATGAGTGTTAGCCGCTCTGCTATTAATGTTGATGGGGTTTCTATGATAGGAACAATTGTGTTTAAGGGGGCGGAATGCCCAGTGAGAATGTGAAGAGGTTGTGACCAGGTTCCAATCATTTGCGTGTTGTAGTGAAACCTAAATATTGCTGCAGAGTCGAGGGCGAGTCGTTAATCTCAGCATCCATTGATCAGTTTCAGTGATAAGTTTCAAAGAGAAAAGCGAAGAGACTACGATTAATTTCGTCAACGGAACAAAAATAAATTCTGTGACGAATTTACATTTGTAATGGTTTCTGTTTACTACTGGGATGAGAAGATACGTAATGAGTGAAACTTAATCATTTCTCGTCAATGATATCTGGGTTTTTGCTTTATCACATTAATAGCCAGCACGAACTGTAGTAGAAGAAAAAGAAAATGTATTGTTTCAGATAACTTAGTGAGGTATATGAAGTCTTGAGAGTTCTATGGTTGTATGAAGTACAAGGACTTTGGTGATTGAATAATAAAGACTGACGTGTATGTTGCCGGTTTGTGATTTTTAGTCCGGTTTGGAGGGGATTGTGACAGTTACATAACATACATTGGGTTGTTTCAGTGTAATGGTGGCTAGTTATATGAACGAGACGAGATGAGTTTTACGTTTTGAAGTAGTTCATGAGTAAGTGGTTAACAAATGGGAAGAGATATTTTATTTCAGGTTACAAAGGGTAACTTGATACTCTTGTTTTTCACAACGAATAAATTCAATTAGAGGTCACGAATCGTCGCCTCTAGTTCAAAAGACATATTTAGATTTGAAACAGTTTTAACGTTTACAAAATAAGTGGAAGCGACAATTGTTTTTTTCTTGTATGCAAATGTAACGAGATCTTTTTATTTTTAGTTACAAAGGGTAATTTGACACCCTTGTTTTTCATGAGGGAGTAAATTCAATTAAGGGTGATGAATCGTGAGCACTTGTTTCCCCGCGATGTTTGCTATTTTTAGTTAGAAATAGTAACTTGACACTTCTGTTTTTCACAAGGGAGGAAATTTAATTAGAGCTGACGAATCGTCACCACTTGTTCCCATGAAATGTTTGAACAAACAAAGCGGGATATTGCTATTTTTAGTTACTAATGGTAACTTGACACTTTCGTTTTTCACATGGGAGTGAATTCAATTAGAGCTAACAAGTTATGGCCTCTTGTTATTTTTAGTTACAAAGGGGAACTTGATGCTATTGTTTTTCACAAAGAGTAAATTCAATTACAGGTCACGAATTGTCGCTTCTAGTTCGTAGGACATGTTTTAGAGGAGACGAGACTATTTAAATTTGAAAACTTAGTGGATATTTGTTATTGCGCGAAGAAGTACTTAAAACTTCCATACGTTTCGAGGCTGCTGTTGGGAGTTTATAGAAAGGCAAAGTCCCGGACTTAATACCGACTTGTTACACATCATCTCACCCTGTCCGTTGTAAGAATTCCTTCCCTTACAGTCAGATTCTTCATTTACGACGCATTTGCAGTGAGGAGAATGATTTTGAAAACAAGAGCAAAGAAATGGCAAGCTTTTTCCGAAACCGTGGCTATCCAGCGAGTATGGTTCAGCGAGCGCAAAAACGATTATCAGCTATACCTCGTGACGCCATTATTTCAGAGCGTACAGGAGTGCCTGATGCTCAACCTATCATCCCTCTGGTGTTGACGTACCATCCCACGAACGCAGTGGTCAAAAACATCATGACTAGAAACTTCCAGTTGCTGCGAGATGACCCAGACACTGGAGACATTTACCGACCATTACGAGTTTTGTGTGCATACCGTCGCGATAACAACTTGCGCGACTCCTTGGTGAGAAGTCATCTCAACGACACAACTGCTTCAGTCGAAGATCGTGGTACGTTTCCATGCGGTCGGTCCCGGTGCAATACATGCGCCCACACCAATACTTCACCTACGATCAGCACTCCCGGGGGACATGTCACCATCAATTCCAAGTACACCTGTACAAGCTACAACGTGGTATACCTCATCAAATGTCGCACCTGCAACAAGGTTTACATCGGAGAAACGGGAAGACGCCTGGGAGATCGATTCAGAGAACATTTACGTTTAACACGACAAACCAACACTGATCCTCCCGTAGGCCGACATTTTGCATCTCCAGGACACGCCTCTACTGATATGCTGGTGTCTGTGATCCACTCTGGCTTCCGAGATACTCAAAATTTTCAAACACAAAACGTTACGTCCGGGAGGACTTAATACCGACTTTGCCTTTCTATAAACTCCCAAAATCTGTTCAGTTTAAATATGTACACGCGCTCATTCTTTTCCTAGTCAGCGCGCGCAAGTAACTTCAAATTCAAAATTTTTAGTTTTAATTTGAACGTTATATGACGCGCACAGCAAACAGTTGCTTTTATCCATATGGACGTGAATTAACGCCCGTTTAAAGGCGTTTCCAAAAACTCACTCGAAGGGAACGAAACTGGGAGGGAGTGCGAAAGAAAACTTACGCTAAGGAAACGAAACTGGAAGGGAGGGAGTGAGGAGCAGAAGGAGGGGGTGAGGCCCTTCTCGCTCACCCTCTTCTCACTTCTCCCAATTTCTTTGCTCAACCCAGGCGTGCTCCTTAGCTCGCCCCCTTTTTCGCTCGCTTGTTCGATCTCCGCCTGGAAAAGGAAAGGAATCGGCTGCCTTATTTTTGCAGGGATAATTGCTCAAACAAGTGAACGGGATTAAACGCATAAATATTGGAACCTAGACTTTGCACTCTGAGCCTCAAGGCTAATGTTTACACCCTCGCAGCGGTAAAACACAAAAATCCAAAATCTCTTGTAGTTTTGTCAAGAAGTTGGCGGGAGTTTGAGGCGAAAAAAAAAATGAGTAAGACGTTTGCGAGAAAACGTTGTTAAAAGAGTAGACGGTGAACCAAATTGCGAACTGATAGTCAATGGAGGTAAACTATTGCATAACAGACATTCAAAGCTTGACTTATCATTGAATTTCTTAACTGTTGACTTCAAAGTGGAGGAGTCAGTTGGTAAAAGACGATGCTTTCGTATCGCCAGTGCTACTCATTTTACGTCGCCGAAAGAAACGGAGGCTCTGTGGAAGAGAATAAGGAAGGTGTTTATTTTGGCTAGAAATTCTGGCGCGCCGTGCGTTTGCCGGTTGTGGAAGTCGCACCATTCCTCAGTTCGGAACTGTCTGATGAGCGTGCGGGAGTTTTTACCAAACCCACCCGTGTTAGTGTAATATTCGTGAGAAATACCAAATATGGAATGAACACGTGAGAGGAGGAGGAGACAATTTTTTGGACGTGACTAGAATTTTGAGCAGTGAGAGTTTTGCGAGAGTTTTTCCGAGAACGGCTGATTGTAAAGTGAAAATAAAACGGACGAGACAGACAAAATAGTGAGTCTCTTAAGTTCGTAGGGTGAGTTTTAAGTACCGTCAAAAAGTACGGCTTATGAGGACAATTAGGGAACTTAAGCAAACCACAATGACAACGAAAAAGTTGTTAAACAAAAGGTTTTATTAATGACCTATATAATGGCTTTAAACCTCATTTTTAAATCTTGGTAAATTTCTTTGTCGTTTTCCGCAAAATAACCAAATTCTGCTTTACCTGAACGCGAGCCACAACAAAAAATTTTAAAGCTTTCCTTTTTACTTTATTGTGAATATAACGTAATTCAACCTTTGGGTTGCAAATTTGTATACAATAAACTATCTATCTATCTAGGTAAGGTCTAGCTCTGGCTGTGATAGACAAGCTGAATAAATAAACAGTATCTCATGCGATTTCCTTGCTAAAATATATCTTTTCTCGATCGACGTTTTCCATGGCGTCATAGCCGTACTTGCCTTTAAAAAAGTGAAAAAAAAGCAAAAAGCAAAAGTCTTTGTTTTCGTTTGCTTTGGTTCTTTTGTCATTGCTTTGTTGATAAAATAATATCCATCTCGTGGATAGGCCTTTACACATTCTGGGTTCAAAATACTCAAACATGATAAATGAGACATTATATCGCCCTTCCAGGGTGAGGCTTACCCAACATTATTTAATCCTTAAAACTAACACGGGTAATAACTCGTAAAAAGAGTCTGGTCAGTGACTTCTACCGGTTTCGGGTTTGGTTTCGCCATCTTGTTTTGCTCGGATGCTTGTGCCCAGCTCCCTCTCAGACTCGTTCCCAGGCCCCAGAATATGCAAAATAGCCAAAAATGGCCTATTCTGCTCGGATTATGCCCCAATCATATATTCTGCTCCCGAGGCCCTATTATGCTCGAAATTCTGCCGGCAGAACGTGTAAAAACCTACTCGTGGATTTCCTCGATACACATTTAAACTAACCTGCGATCAGGGGTCCTTTCTTTTTCGCGGCGGGAAGGTACGCCTGGCACAATTACTTGACTATTTGACTGTTGCTAGTCCAGAATCTAGACTTTTCTCTGATTGGCCAGGAAACAAAAGGTAATAAGAACTAAACCATGATTGTTACCTGTGTGGCAGTGTAATTTCGGTTAAAGAAATGCCGGGAGCTGATGGCGTCTGATGAGGCGAGCGAACTGGGGAGCGAGTTTTTGTCAGCTTTAAATGCTTCTCTTGAGAGTTTTGTTCACAAAACTCTCAAAAATGAACAAATCTAATGCTTTTATTTCCAAATAAAGAACTTAAGAAAATTAAAACCGAACCAGAATGACTGATTCTAGTGCTAATTTTGTCTTATTTTTTTGTATCACGATGTTTGTTCTCTCTGTCCTAACAAGTATGCACTGTGGACCTCTTTTTTGTTTTAGATCGCACGCGCTGGGGCTTCTGGGAAAACTTTGAGGTTTCTCGCTGTTTGGTGCTAGTTTGGTCCACTGTTCGGAAGTTGTTTTGGTGAAATCCTAAATAAGAATCAAGTTTTTTTGCGGCAAGGTTAGTACTCTTTAGTACTCTTTGTCACAGCAGAAACACGTCTGATTATTTTGTATGGCTCGTTGATCTGTTAACTACAGTAGGATCACTTCCGGTTTAATGTCGAAGTTGTGTGCTAATGCCCCTGGCTAATGTGTGCAATTTAGAGCTGTTGATAGTTAAAGGAAGTTTTCAGTACCAGTGAGTGTTATTGTCATCTTACAGGTCAATCCGTGCAAGTTTATAGTCAAGATGTAATATATTTCACCTAGTAATTCTCATTTCAGGTAAGCTTAAAAGCTTTGTAGGATACTGTCAAATTTAAGTCTAAATCAATTTTATAAAGCAGCACCACTGAGGCGGTACGCAGCTCTTACAAGGTTCGCTCTGATTGGTCGACGCGGTTTTAGGATTAAAAAAAAAACTATTTAAGCAGGAGTTGATTAATTAAAAATATATTAAGAAATGATCACCAAAGAATAAACGTAGAAGGAAATATATGAAGAATTAACGATTTTGATGCGAAAGGGTTTCAGGAAGGTAGAAATGATACGTACGTTGATTTAAGTTAGTCTAGCCTTGCTGTTACTTGTTATTGTTCTTTTTTTTTTTAATTAAAAGATTGTTCATGCAAAAGTATAAAGTTAAATGGAGATTTGCCCTATTACTAGGGTTGCTCTGTTGCCCAGTTGCCCTTGTTTCCTTGTTACCCTTCTTGCCCATATTACCTTTTTAGCCACGTTCCCTTGTTACCCTTTTTGCCCTGTTACCCATGTTAACCTTGTAACACTGTTGCCCACATTAACGTTGTTTCACTACTGCCTATTTTACCCTGTTGCCCATGTTGCCCCGTTGCCCATGTTGCCTTGTTGCCCATATTGCCCTTGTTGCCCATGTTGCCCTGTTGCCCTTGTTGCCCATGTTGCCCTGTTGCCCATGTTGCCCTTGTTGCCCATGTTGCCCTGTTGCCCATGTTGCCCTGTTGCCCATGTTGCCCTGTTGCCCTGTTGCCCATGTTGCCCTGTTGCCCATGTTGCCCTGTTGCCCTGTTGCCCTGTTGCCCATGTTGCCCTGTTGCCCTGTTGCCCTGTTGCCCTGTTGCCCTGTTGCCCTTGTTGCCCATGTTGCCCTGTTGCCCATGTTGCCTTGTTGCCCATGTTGCCCTTGTTGCCCATGTTGCCCATGTTGCCCATGTTGCCCTGTTGCCCATGTTGCCCTTGTTGCCCATGTTGCCCATGTTGCCCTGTTGCCCATGTTGCCCTGTTGCCCTTGTTGCCCATGTTGCCCTGTTGCCCATGTTGCCCTGTTGCCCATGTTGCCCATGTTGCCCTGTTGCTCATGTTGCCCTGTTGCCCATGTTGCCCATGTTGCCCTGTTGCCCTGTTGCCCATGTTGCCCTGTTGCCCATGTTGCCCTTGTTGCCCATGTTGCCCTGTTGCCCATGTTGCCCTGTTGCCCTGTTGCCCATGTTGCCCTGTTGCCCATGTTGCCCTGTTGCCCATGTTGCCCTGTTGCCCATGTTGCCTTGTTGCCCATGTTGCCCTTGTTGCCCATGTTGCCCTGTTGCCCATGTTGCCCTGTTGCCCATGTTGCCCTGTTGCCCATGTTGCCCTGTTGCCCATGTTGCCCTGTTGCCCATGTTGCCCTGTTGCCCTTGTTGCCCATGTTGCCCTGTTGCCCATGTTGCCCTGTTGCCCATGTTGCCCTTGTTGCCCATGTTGCCCTGTTGCCCATGTTGCCCTGTTGCCCTGTTGCCCTGTTGCCCATGTTGCCCTGTTGCCCATGTTGCCCTTGTTGCCCATGTTGCCCTTGTTGCCCATGTTGCCCTGTTGCCCTGTTGCCCATGTTGCCCTGTTGCCCTGTTGCCCATGTTGCCCTGTTGCCCTGTTGCCCATGTTGCCCTTGTTGCCCATGTTGCCCATGTTGCCCATGTTGCCCTGTTGCCCTGTTGCCCATGTTGCCCTGTTGCCCATGTTGCCCTGTTGCCCATGTTGCCCATGTTGCCCTGTTGCCCATGTTGCCCTGTTGCCCATGTTGCCCATGTTGCCCATGTTGCCCATGTTGCCCATGTTGCCCTGTTGCCCATGTTGCCCTGTTGCCCATGTTGCCCATGTTGCCCATGTTGCCCTGTTGCCCTGTTGCCCATGTTGCCCATGTTGCCCATGTTGCCCTGTTGCCCATGTTGCCCTGTTGCCCATGTTGCCCTGTTGCCCATGTTGCCCTTGTTGCCCATGTTGCCCTGTTGCCCATGTTGCCCATGTTGCCCTGTTGCCCATGTTGCCCATGTTGCCCATGTTGCCCTGTTGCCCATGTTGCCCATGTTGCCCTTGTTGCCCATGTTGCCCATGTTGCCCTGTTGCCCATGTTGCCCTGTTGCCCATGTTACCCTGTTGCCCTTGCTGCCCTGTTGCCCTTGTTGCCCACGTTGCCCTGTTGCCTTGTTGCCCTGTTGCCCTGTTGCCCTTGTTGCCCATGTTGCCCTGTTGCCCTTGTTGCCCATGTTGCCTTGTTGCCCTTGCTGCCCATGTTGCCCTTGTTGCCCATGTTGCCCTGTTGCCCATGTTGCCCATGTTGCCCTGTTGCCCATGTTGCCCTTTTGCCGTTGTTGCCGTTGTTGCCCTTGTTGCCCTGTTGCTCATGTTGCCCTGTTGCTCATGTTGCCCTGTTGCCCATGTTGCCCATGTTGCCCTGTTGCCCATGTTGCCCTGTTGCCCATGTTGCCCATGTTGCCCATGTTGCCCTTGTTGCCCTGTTGCCCATGTTGCCCTGTTGCCCATGTTGCCCTGTTGCCCATGTTGCCCTGTTGCCCATGTTGCCCATGTTGCCCTGTTGCCCATGTTGCCCTGTTGCCCATGTTGCCTTGTTGCCCATATTGCCCTTGTTGCCCATGTTGCCCCGTTGCCCATGTTGCCCTTTTGCCCATGTTGCCCATGTTGCCCTGGTTGCCCTGTTGCCCATGTTGCCCATGTTGCCCATGTTGCCCTGTTGCCCATGTTGCCCTGTTGCCCTTGTTGCCTTGTTGCCCATGTTGCCCATGTTGCCCTGTTGCCCATGTTGCCCATGTTGCCCATGTTGCCCATGTTGCCCATGTTGCCCATGTTGCCCTTGTTGCCCTGTTGCCCATGTTGCCCTGTTGCCCATGTAGCCCTGTTGCCCATGTTGCCACGTTGCCCATGTTGCCCATGTAGCCCTGTTGCCCATGTTGCCCTCGTTGCCCATGTTGCCCATGTTGCCCATGTTGCCCTGTTGCCCATGTTGCCCTGTTGCCCATGTTGCCCTTGGTGCCCATGTTGCCCTGTTGCCCTTGTTGCCCTGTTGCCCTTGTTGCCCTGTTGCCCTTGTTGCCCTAGTTGCCCTGTTGCCCATGTTGCCTTGTTGCCCTGTTGCCCGTGTTGCCCATGTTGCCCTGTTGCCCTGTTGCCCTTGTTGCCCATGTTGCCATGTCGCCCTTGTTGCCCATGTTGTTCGTTGCCCTTTTTGCGCATGTTGCATTATTATCGTATTTTGCTTATGTTGCCCTTGTAACATCCATTGGCCTCCTTAGGGATATTTCTTTCTGCGGCCATTAGAGGTTCATCCGAGGGTAACTCTCGACAGGGCTGTTGTCCTTCGCTGTACTTGCCGTTTTTCTTCACAATTTCTTCTAGTTTTTAGACGTCGTTCAATCAACGAATGTTGTCGCTCTGAATTCTTATTTGGGAAAATGGACACTGAGAGGCCTACTGGCTGGATCCTTGTGCGCTTGACTTTGGGAAACTAACTCAACAGGAAATTAGCTCGCAGAAATTCGCTAGGCTGCGAAAAAGGAACTTGTCACACGTTCCAAGGAACCAACCAGATCTGTTTTATCTGGATTAAGGACAGCCATAGAATTCGATTTCACCTGCTTGTTCTTCTCTCTCCACGGTCTTCAACATAAATCTTCGATGTTTATCTCTTACATGGATAAGAGCACTCTACTTATTCTAACAGAGTATGTGGATGCATCATTCGAGATACAATTTTGAATGAGAAGGTTGACTAGAGCCAGTTTGAAATCTCGATAAATACAGCTGAGTGGTAAACTCTAGAAAGACGTTGTGCAATGTCCATCCGCAGAATGTTTTTCCAGCAGCGTCATGGCTGTATTCGCATCTTTCATTATTTCATAATTAAATTGCTGCTGTTGGACTATTATCATGAAACTAACGTATGTTGACCGAAGCAAAGCAACTCGTGGATTGCACTGTCACGCAATCCTGACGCAATAAGAAAATTATTCTAAAAGTATTCAGTGGATAAAGTCAAGAAATTTTGATGCTATAGGAGTTTAATGAAGATTACACTTCTCTAACTTTTAAGTCTGTGCTTTTTCCCAAACCTCAGATATTCCTCGAAATATTTTGAACAAATTTACAGAGCCCAGTATGGAGCCGCCATGTTGGTGTACATCCGCGATACTCTAGAACTTACTTTGGCTATCAAGGCGACTGGTTATCTGTATTGAACAAACAAGCATTTTTACTTTAACTTCTGAATGGGCTAAAAATTATGAGATAAGTATATCTTTTTCGACAAGGGCGTTCGTAGCTTTATGTCACGCACCGCCATAACTCTGAAATTCAAAATGTCTCGCTTGTTTGAGAAATAAAACAACAACAACAACAACATCAACGACAAAGACTAAGGAAAATAGACTGAAGCGTTTACAGGCTGATATAATGATCTTGACTTAGTTCACGTGCTTAAGGCCCACAAACGAGTAATAATTGATTAATAATAGATAATTGTAACTTATATAGCGCATTTTTCATTCCGAATATGAGTAATAAGCTATCAACCGATTCCAAGAAATGCAATTGTAACATAACTAAAGCAAAGCGCGCGCTCTGATTGGTTAATTCGGTATCTATTATTTGTCCATGGGTGTATGCTGCTGACGTACTCAATAATTAAAGAAAAGTGCACGCTTTGTGATGTAGAGTTTAGTTGTTCCAATGTCTCAATGTTATGTTATAAAACTATGTTATGTTATAAAATGGTAAACACCATAGCGTGCACTACTGAGTTATGGATGCACTTGGAAGGTTTGCTAAGCACTCAAGAAGCTAGAGTCGCACTCGACTATGGCCTTGTGTGACTCTTACGCTTCAATAATAACTCGGCTACGCCTCGTGTGCCACTTTTTTGTTCTCACCACATTTTGACGTCATCTGTGATCTATTACTGAACAGACGCACAGCAACATGGAATCTATTTGTTAAATAGATCGTGAGTAGCTTAGCTAATTGGAGATCGCCATTCATGATAGAATGTTAATAGATCTTATGCTCAAACTCGATAAAAACACAGAGAACAAGTTTTCTATTTCTTTTACATACCACTGTAGCGAAAAATAGGGAAACAAGTTGCTTTCTTTGATCATCAAAATGTAAACACGATTTTTAACCAATCAGTGCGCATATTTCCTCAGAGCTGTTTTCTAATTAACAATTAGGTTATGAGCTCGAGTTTCATTGCGGCGATCATCGATTCGGCCTTCGCCATCCATCAACCATCACCTCATAGAAAACAAGAGCGAATAATCCAATTATTTTGGTAGAATTGTTACTAAAATTTACTTCAAATGACGGTTTCCTACTATTTCTTGAAGTATTATTAAACTTTGTGCTTGAAAAAGATCGCTTAGATTGCATTGTCATTTAAAATTGAAGTTGTGTGCGCGTGCGCATCAGTTTTTTTCAATAATTTTGACTTTTTTAAAAGTCAAGAAACCATAAATGTCCTTCGTTTAGACTTATCAGGAATTTTTAATCATCTATTTGCATCAACATTTTCCTCCAAAACTTTGGAAAAACGAAAAAATCTCATTATTTCCTAGACAACCACCAGCCACTGCACACTAATGGCTGATAGTGTTCAACAGCTCAGCCAATCAGATTACAGCATTTGCATTAGTATACTAGTAAAATTCTATTAACATATGATATTGATTTGTATATTTTGGTTGTGTTACTTAAGTGTCAATTGACACCCCCTTTCCTCCCTCCCAAAAAAGATGTCACATTACACCCCTTACGTATACCTCCCTATAACAGCAACCTCTCTACAACGGCCACTTGCCTTTATCGCCAAGGTGGCTATTGTGGAGACGTTCCAATGGCTGAAGTAGTCACGCAATTTCACTGTGCAAAACAAGTGTTTGAGTGAGGTTAAGAAAGCCTTTAAATACTCAGTTAACGGTTGCTATTTGGCTTGGAAAATAATGATAATTATGACACGGTCAAAACATGTATGGGGAAATTTTCACTGCAAAGCTGCATAGCAGCTGTTTTAAAACTTTATAGTTATGAGGTACAACAAAAAGGTGGAATTGGTAAGGACACGTAATCAGGAATGCTTCACAGCATTGGGATAAATACCAGAAAGAAAAAGGGCGAGAAGGAGAACAAAGACAACTTGGAGGAAGATTTCGGAGTTCTAAAGCAAGGTACAAGGCTGGGTTCCCAAAACGGTGTTGGCTTGAGAGCAAGGCAGCCTACTGGCATGGTGAGAAGAGATGACAATAAAGTGAGAAAAAAATGAAGATAGTCCTGAACGTGGAGTTGTGGTGATGGTAAGGAAAGAAGATCCTCCAAGACCCTCAACTGGGAGCCCATCTGCAAAGTCCTCATATCCAATCCCTTAAGCCTCAGAGCACCAGAGTCAACCTTGGAAACTAAATTTGAAGCAGAACTTGGTTAAAAAAAATCTTGCCATGTTTACCGTAAAAATCATGCACCACAGTCAGACATGACATAATTACACGTTACCTTGAATTTATTGTATAATCTGCAGCTAGGTGACATCATGGGAGCTAATTTTGTCGAAAATTCTCTGAATGCTCTTGGCTAATTAGAAATGTGGATTGCTAAAATTGCTTCAGGTTTGTATTTAGAATAAACAGCTAAAAAGCCAAGCTTAAGTGACTTTGTTTATATTTTCTTGGTTTCATTCCAAATTTTTTGCTAATTAATTTACTGCATCAATTTTAACAGTACAAAGTTACTCCAAATTTCCTTGGCCTAATTTCAGTTCTAATCATGAGATCATATCTTGGTTAATGGACAGCTTAATACATAGGGACAAAAGCATTTCATAACAAAAAAAGAGTCCGAACCAGGAAACACATTAAATGATAAATAGAATAGAGTGGTTTTCAGTCAAGTGTCAAAAGTAATCAGGCAGTTTTGAATAACTTTGGTTTTGTTTTTTCTATAGTCTATAGTTTGAGATTGGCTGATTAGGCTAAAATGGGGTGTAACTGTTTGGTTTTGGTTTTATGACACTCAATTGAAAACTGCTGTAAACAGATTAATTAGCAAATAAAATAAACAGTATAATCTGAACAAAACCAATAAAGGTCACTCTGATCAACGGACCCATCAGTGGAAGAAAGTATTCAACCTCCATATTCAGAATTAGAGCTAATTAGAGCAATGTTTGAGGTAGGTTCCCCCTTTATGACTGAAAAAATTCCCTCAACCATCCCCCCCTGAACATGTCTGAGCCTGCCTCTATAAATAATTTGTCCATGAAAGTAAGGTGTCTTTATTATGGAGATGTTCAAAACAATGATTTTGTCCTCTTTATTCATCATCCATAGTCAGGTAGTCACAACATATGCGTAGCTTTACAAACATGACAACAGAATCTCCCAAAGTGGTGGATATATACCTCCATTTTGGTGAATAATTGAAAGGTCGCGTGCAAGAACGTCCCCTTGATTTTTTGCTAAAATCGAAAATGGCCAAAACAGCTCCAAACTTCGCATGCCAATTTGTTTATACCTGTAGAAAACTGCCTTGCACTTATTTCCCCTCGTTTCTGTTGCGTATTCCAGAAATAAAGTATGCAAAACACTTGCTTGTCACAGTCCGCGCTCGTCTTTTGGAACTGCTTTGCTGCACAATACTATTAGCGTTGTTTTTCTTTTAAGTTTTTTCAAATGCTGACTTTAACTCCTAGGGTTAAGAGTTCCCAGTTTTGTTAGATTTAGGGTTAGGGTTACCGCTCGAAACTAGGGTTAGCGTTGAAGGTTAGGCTTACGGAACAAGGTTAGGGTTAGCGTTTGGGGTCAGGGGTATGGGTCGAGCTTAGAGTTAACGTTCAGGCCTAGGGTTATTGCTTAGGGCTAGCTCTCAGAATTAGGGTTATTGCTTAGGATTAGGGTTAGCGCTCAGAATTAGGGTTATTGCTTAGGGTTAGGGCTAGCGCTCAGAATTAGGGTTATTGCTTATGATTAGGGCTAGCGCTTAGAGTTAGCGCTAGTGCCTCGGTTCGGGCTAGAGTTAAGGTCAGGACACGTTAGGGTTAGCGGTGTTAGGTCAAGGGAAACAATCTCGACTTGCACGAATCGATACCTAACTAAACTCAATGAAAAGTGGCTAGAGAGAGAGGTTGGATGCTTTGCAAATCGGCTACGTCGGTGATTGAAATGTTTCTACGTGAAATTACTTTTTTGGTACAAAACTGCTCGTTCCATGAAATGATTATATCTGACAACACAGAAAGAGAAAGCCTTAAGCTAACACGCTGCTCATGCCGAAAAAAAGCGCATGAAACGGAAAATTCATCAGCAAAGGAACGCTGAAATACAAAGCAAAACTTACATTTGAGCTGAAGTCTTCTTCTTCCTATAGTCTTCCCGTAGTTAACCCTGCGATCAGGCGCTCTTTGTCTTTTTTTCTTCGCGGCGGGCTCGATTCTATCACAATTCAAAGTAATCATCTGCTTGGAAAACCACGATACACACACACGGAACGCTTGCTTGCGAATTTAACCGACCTGCGATTTCTCTTTGGCCCGTAAAAATGGCTAAGAAACTGCGAAGGTCTTCGAAGCACAGGTCAAATGCAACGACTTTGCTGCCTGGCCTTTCTCGCCAGTTCCCGGCCGTGTCTGAGTCACGCTAACAAGTGCTACAAGTCGCGCACACCATGGTCACGGCGCTTTACGTATGAAAGATTATTATGGGATATCCCAGAAATTTTTGGAGCGAAGGATAGTGAGGCGGCTAATTTCAAGAAAATAATAAGAGTCTAGAAAGCAGTTCTAGTTTCCAAAACTGACACACGCCGAAGTTCGGCAAATGAGCCATAAGTCCACGACGGATGCTTTGTTTTGGACGAAGAAGCGTTTCTAGACTCTACCGCCTGGCTCACTTGTTCCTTAATGGCTAAGCTCACGGCAGACTTAAACCATGATCTCGGAACAACAACACACCTCGCTTCTTTGAGGCGTGCTAGTGACTTTGATCGAGGGTCAAAGGCTTAATGATGCCAAATCTCCTACCAGGCGGGCGCAAATATTCCTCGAATAAGCGTTGAATATCGGTGGAAATAACGAGCAAACTCTGCGTAATAAACAGGTAGGCCCGTTTCAAACGCTGTGCTAAAGTCGTGCCGAACTAAATTCAATTTGGCTCGACTGTAGCACGACATTGGCACGACTTGGTTTCAAACGTCGAGCCATGGTCAAGCTTAATTCACTCACTGGGAATTCACTGGGCGTTTAGAAAAGAGACGATATTACGAACCAGCGGTCCAACGGATAAATCCAAAATGATAATTTTAGTTATTTACTCATTTAGTTCGGCACGGCAATAGCACGCCGTTTGAAACCATGCTGTGCCAAAGTCGGGTAGCACGACAGAGCTTGCCGTGCTACACGGCAGAGTCGAACCTAATTCTTAAATGGTTTCAAACGCCGTGCTATAGCCGCGCCAAAGTCAAACTTAAATAATGAATTGAGTTCGGCACGACTTAAGCACGGCGTTTGAAACGGGCCTAAGCCAGCTCTGACTTTGTGTTGTCGCTTTGCGCGCCAAAAGCGTAAGTCACTGACAATGGCAGCTAAAAAACATGTCATCCCAGATCCCTACCAGTAAAAACGGCAATTAAATTACGAAGACACGGAGAAGGTTTTTGAAAGAAAAAGAAAAACAGAACGAAAAAAAAAAAAGATATCACCGACCTCGAATCGAGCCCACGAGTGTCACGACAAAACAAATGCGAATCAGCTTCGTTCAGCGCTTATCCACTTGAGCTAACGGAGCAGCAGTGCGAAATCATTGCGTTATAGTGACTTCATGCTTTAGCCAAACAAAAGGTTTCTTTTGTTTTTCGTTTAACAATGGATCTCCAAAAGATGCCGCTTGGAAAACTGAGTCAGTTTTGCATACGTTATTTCTAGAAAACGAAGAGAGACCCTGCGAAACAAACTTCAGAGCAATGTTTCTCAGGTAAAACAAAGCCCACATGCCAAAATTCAGCTACTTTTGAGCACTTTGAAAATGGCCAAAAAATCTAGGGAACGTTCTTGCTCGCGGCCTTTCAATAGACCACTTTCATAAATGGCGGCCAATTATAAATTCTTTTGTCAGTATTAAAATTAGCCTTACTGACCTCATTTTGAAGTTGATAATTCAAAAGAAATTTTACTCTGAAACGGGGTTACTAAGGCTAATTTAAATCAATACAAAAGAATTTTAAATTGGCAGCCATTTATGAAAGTGGTCTATTGTTAATTAATTAAATGGGTATGTTTAAAAAAGCTCAGCAGAGCTTGCTAGATCTCCTGCCGTATCATGTTTATCATGTAGTGTGTATTATGTGATGTAATAATCTACTGAATTAAGGCGAATAAACAGAGATTGATAATTGATCAAGACAGTGTATAAACGACTACGTTCCTAGCTTTGAGTAGCAAATTGGTGTCTCCCTTTGCAGAGAAAATACCAGACATTTTCAAACAAGCGGGGTTTCGAACGGAATTCTGTCGCAAATTCTGTGCACATTTTGTAGCATTCTTGATAAACTGTACTTACAAAAACCCTCTCCAAACACCACATGCGATCGGAAATTGAAAAACAAAACATGAACTTGTAGTTTATATATAACGCTCCAAAGCAGGTTATTCTGTTCACCTCAAGTTGCATGAGGTAAATACTATGCTTGTATTGACAATGTAAAGTCACTTAAACTAAAAGTATGCCTCTGGTAACATTTGCAAGAATCATCTGCAAATAAGTTTATTTTCTTTGACATTCGTGGAAAACAATCTGCCGTAAACCTGCGTAAACATTCTTAACCAGCACGCAATGCTTCGGGAAAATCTGCAATGAAAACGCCAAAATGCATACGCGATGCAAGCCGTTTATACTTCTTTGTTTATAGATTAACTGTTGCCAGGCAGAGGAGGCTGTTAAAAACTGAAAAGCAAAACATACCGCTCCAAAGCAAGTCATTCTGTTCACTTCGCCCTCGCGAAACTATCGTCCGCCATTTTGAATTTTAAGCAACCTATTGTTTCCGATTGTTTGATCGAGCCAATCAGGAAAGACCTTGTAAGAGCTGCGTCCTATTTGGCACCACTGTTCATATGTCGATCCACTTTTGTGTACGATTTAGACTTAGTTCTACACCTGTAAATCAAGGATAATTCAGCCTCTTAATAGCCTGTTGTTTTGCTGTAGTCGTCCTTCTGATAATAAACTACAGCTGGGAATTGTTTACTGCTAGAAATCTGTCTGGCCTGCCTGGCCAGCAGTGGGAGGGGGGTTCCTGGCCTTTCTACATGTTGGACTGTCATTTCACTGTTTGCTTGATAATTGCAGTTCTGCAGGATTTTAAATTTTTATCAGTATGGCAGTGTCAGTTCTTTGATTGCTAGAAATCAGGTATTGTTTTGATCAGCATTTCTCGAACTCATTAATACTTCAAATGCTGATGTCCCAATCAGATTGCATCCATTCAGTCAAGTGCATGTGTTTTGATACCCAGTGAACATACTGATCAGGTGAACTTCAATTAGTCCAAAAACGGATCAAGAAAGTCGAGTTTTATCAGTCTTTATGATGCTAAATGCAGCATATTTCCTGCTTGACTTATTACTTACAAAACCGATGCAGCAAAATATTATTCCTTAAAATTCTTAAACACCATTACATTGATTGTGCATTTTTTATTTTCCTTTCTGGAAAACAACCTCCTTTAAAGCAATAGATTCTTCTTGTTCTCTGGTATAATATCTGCTTGTGCTAACCACACTCAGGACCAAGAATATTTGAAGCTTTTAAGACACATTTTCTTCCATGTATGTTTTTGTACGTTAGGACAATGCCCCTAACTATCGTGTACATCAATTTTTCTTCAAGCTGGAAAAGAGTCATTCACCAAAACCTTTTCTGGAGAAGGCAATTTGGGAATGCAAAATAGTACTGATCTGGGGCCAGCTCCATGGTGTAGGGTTATAATAATTTTGTATCAATATCAGTGTCTGCGCAACTGTGCACCTACCCCTCCCCTAACCCAACATGTTATAATAAGTTCATGAGTTAGTGTTACTGTTGGGTTAGGGGAGGGGTGGGTGTGCAGTTGCCCAGATATTGACAAGAGACTATGAGGTGAGAGAACACATCCCCGTGCCCCATGATAATCTTTTTCAATCTATTTTAAGCTTCGCGCCACTATTTTTAGATTCGTCCCCATGGCCGCGCGGCCCATGGTCAGAGGATCAGATGTCATTGTGAAGAAAAGAAACTTGCGAAGACTTTTCTCGCCGTCGCATGATCCAGTGAAATCCTAAATCGAAATTTGAAGATGTGATCGGCTTTAATTTCTCAGTGTGTTTTGTCATCCTGTGAGCAATGAGCTTTCGAGAAAAGTTATCTCAGTTGCTGAGAAGGAAAGGAACTGAAAGCAGCGAGGAATTCTCGAGTAAAGAACAGAGACAACACGAACGCGAAAGCGAAGGTGAGATTTTTTTTTGTTCTGAGCTTATGAGCTTTCGCTTTACGGTTTTCTTACAAGCTATAATACGTAGCTTTTACACACATTATTAAACTGCTTTTAGAGTCCGTAACCTTCCAAGAGAATGGAGAAGTTCCAAGCAAACTTCGATTTGTAATTTACCATGTGCGAACCTTTTTGTTTAACAGTAGAGACAAAAAGCAGAAAATATAACAGCAATGAAATATACATGTATATAATCAAGGGAGGATCATCATCTTGGCAGAAGATATTGATCTACAATAATTTATTAAAATACAGGGTTAAATTTATGACAGAATTCTCATCTTTATTCATTAGGTACGTCTGCATCTTGTTCGACTCCAAAATCGCGCCCAATTCTAAACAGGCTGAGAACGTCCTTGACTTCCAAGTTTAAAGGGGCAGAATCAAATAAGAGTCTGGAATTACAAGACATCGCCAACTTAGAGCGTTTGGAAAACGTTATTGCAGGCTTCGAACTTGGAGTTCACTGTGAGATCGAACAAATAGTTGATCGGAGACCGCTTCTTTCGATCACTCCCTCCAAGCTCAAAAGTTACACCGACTATGCCGGACTATTCCAGCCAGTTAAGCTGCTTTTGCACGCGGATGGTCACTATGATATTCGCGTTAACATTGTCGAAAATGTCGAGACAGGAAAATATGAGATTGATGATTCCGGATTCCTTCGAGATCTGGTCACGAAGATAAGCGCCAAGAGCCCCCTGAGAATTTGTCCGGGCCTTCAAGTAAAGAACTCACATTTTGATATAAGTTGTTTCACGTGATAATATCTTATTCCCTTTTCTAAAACCTTTCCTGCTGATCAGGTAAAAGATCAAATCTTCATCTCGAAGTTTTTGTTAAAATACGTTATGATTGCTTCTTGTACTACAACTATTGTAACTTTCATCTAACTAGTATTTAATCAGCAAATTTTTGTACAGAAGTAAAAAAATGTACCGCTTCTATCAACTTCGCGACGATATTAACCAAGGTTTTCTTTGTTTCCTCTGCTTAATAAAACCAAACTATGGAAAACAAAAATCCGTAGTCTCTGTTAAAACAAACTAATTAACTCCCAGAAATTAAAAAGCAATGAAACTCTAGAAAAAAGTGTCAGAAGTTAGACTTTTAACATCACTGAGAATCGTGGGTGATTTAATCTGAAAAAGGATCCTCTGATCAATTTTTTGTAAGTTTTAGAGTACATTTAAGATAAAATATTCTAAAAGAAAAATTACTACAACCTGTTACGATTATAAGACGTGTTTCGAATCCATAACAATGTCTCACACCAGCTAGCATCTCATGAAGATTATTTGAAAGCTTATCAAGTATAGTATCAAAGAGGAAACACGGACTAAGGCAGAAAAGGATAGCAGTTGATAATGTAGAACTTATTCCTCCCTGTACACGCTAACTTCAGCTTCTGCAAAAAAAAAAAGTAATAAAAAACAATTCCGATGATAACTTGTGTGCTGTGCGGCATAGCTGCTAAGACTTTTATTTGTGGGTTTACTTATTTGTTACAGTAATTACTACAGACAGACAGGCAGAAATGTTTATTTGGAGTCTTATACAATAAGTAGTATATCGACAACAATTTCCAAATAACTAAAAACTACAAACAACAACAAAAAAAATAGACATTCATGGCTGAAAACTGAGTTATTAATTAATTACGTCTTAGCGTACTTACTTTTTGCCGTCTTCCCCTTTCCTTTTTTCAAAGCATTCGAATATATGTTTTGCAATTAACTTTTGTATTTTAACATTTCCGCTAGGAGGATTTATCAGAAACATGAATATTCTGTTAGGTGACATTCTGCCATATTTTCATTTCCGATGTTTCCGCAAGCTTTTCTTCGGATAAAGACCATTGAGTATCTCGAATCGTGATCACTGTGTTTGCATGCTTGAGAGATGACAAAAGAATAACATCAAACTCTTTTTAATAGCTTATATTTTCCCTTAAAACAAATCATAACTTACCTCAACTGTCGTGTTGATTTACGATCACCACAATACACCTGCATCACCTCTATGCATACAGTGAACACTAAAAATAAAAAACAAGTCGAAAAGAACAAATTAGGAAGGTAAACTAAATTTTCCAAGAACGACAACATCAAAAGCACAATACGTTGCTTTATCATGATTTCTTCATCACGTAAACTAACTATTTTGAAAAGGTTTTAAAATATATCTTACCAACAATGCTCTTGTTCTTTTTCTGCAAAATCTAGAGTGACATCATCACCAATGAGTACGAATGGAGCCCAGAACTTCACCTCATTAAAGTTTGATGACTTCCGGAGACATTTCATGGCCTGGTTAAGGGACACACTGGCACTGCGCCCATTCCTTATGTGCTGGTAGAAACTCTTCATGAACTCCAAAGTGGCCTCGTTATCAATTGCCCAGAGAGATGCGACAACGGAGCGAGCACCAGCTCCCAAGAAGGCCCGAGCAATACCGACCACTCCTTCAGCCTTGATCTCTCCATCGCCACTATGATCGCAACTAAGTACAAGAAGCTTTGCTCGTAGCTGAACTGCGTGTACATCTGCTATCTTCATTATGTAGTCCTTGTCTTCAGGATCAGAGTTCTTCCGTTCTCGGTTAGGGGCTAAAATAATTTCACCACTTCCCATTTTTCCATGTGCAGCAATATGCACTAAAGCAACGGAGCCAATCCTTTTCAGCACGTCATTCTTAGTTGCGTTCTTTCCGGTGAGCGGAGTGGTGTTTAGAATCTCGCCTATCATTTCTACTTCTTTTTTGGCAAATGGCAACTGATTAAATCTGGGTTTTCCAAAGATGTTTCTGATTTCCTCCAAGCATGGATCTCCCACGATAAGCGCACCTGCCTTACTGTGGTAGTCCTCGGGACAATCAGCGATCAGCTTCAAACTTGTCAGCGACGGAATCATACGGGTCCTGAAAGATTCACTGAGGTATCTGGAAGCTTCATCCAGAAACGCGGCACAAGGTGCAAGGGCTAGGGGACCATCTGGGACAATGATTACTTCATCGCCTTTTAGCACCTCGCGATGGGGTTAAATGCAACGATACAAAAGTTGCAAAGAATTGGTCTTATTGTATGGCTGCCCTGTTTGACCAGAAGCTTCGGTAACCTGTAACGCATCACTTGTTGGCACTTCCAAAGAACAACCACGCCTGATTTCTTTGAAAGCAGCTTTCGTTAAGCTCATTAAAAAGCTAAAGGCATCTCTACCTTGCACGTCGATCTGTCTAAGCTGAGCATCCTTTCCCTTGCTGAGTACCCATAAGTTGATCTTCTTACCCTCAAGTGCTACAAAAACTATTTGAGACGATGTATCGATTGCGATGTCTTTCATTATTTCTTTATAGTCAAGAGACAAAGACAGAGGTAATTCTAGGCCATACGTTGACGCCATGAGATCCACTAAGGCTTGAGCTCTTCCCTGTTCAGCAGCACTCAAAGCCTCGTCAGTCTTGGAAAGCTTCAACAGAACTCTGAGCAGACTGGTGTACACTCCCTGATGCTTATCACGAAAACTCACTTTCCAGGTGTCTTGAAGTTGGAGAAGCCCCCTTATGCCATTGAACACGTTGACGCTGCATTGATAAAAATCCAGAGCCTCGTGCAAAAAGCCTGACAACTCACAACTCCAACCTAAGTTAGAATATGCACATCCTTCTCCACAAGAATCTCCTATTTCTTTGGCAACGCCGAGATGCAGCTTGAGGTTTTTCTTGGCTGCTTTAAAATTACGCAGTCGCAGATAGGTTGCTGCAAGACCACAATAAGCCTTTCCCTTTCCAGACTTGTCACCTATTTCCTCCGCAATCCTTAGACCTTCTAGACAATACTCTATGCTTCTTGCCAAATCACCGAGACTGCAGTGAATGTCAGCAATGTTTAAATAGGCGACTCTTTGCGCATACCTGTCACCTACTTCTTTGGCAATCCTCAGATGTTGCATATGGAACTCCATGGCTCTTCTAAAATTCGAAAGACTCCGATAACAAGAACAGAGATTACCATAGGCACGTCCTTCTCCTGCCCTGTCACCCACTTCTTTAGCAATGCTGAGATATTGCTCGTGGTACTTTATGGCTTGTTTAAAATCGCCGAGGCCTTGGTAAGCATTGCCAAGGTTGCCATAGGCACGTCCTTCTCCTGCCCTGTCACCCACTTCGTTAGCAATGCTGAGATCTTGCTCGTGGTACTTTATGGCTTGTTTGAAATTGCTTAGACTGTCACAAGATTTTCCAAGATTGCCATAGGCACGTCCTTCACCTACCCTGTCTCCAACTTCTTTAGCAATGGCAAGACGTTTGTTGTGGTAATGGATGGCTCGTTGAAATTCGCCGAGACCATGATAAGCGTTGCCCAGACCACCACAGGCGCATCCTTCTCCTGCCCGGTCACCTACTTCTTTGGCAATGCTGACTTCTTGCTCGTGGTACTTTATGGCTTGTTTGAAATCGCCGACACCTTGATAAGCATTGGCAAGGTTACCATAGGCACGTCCTTCTCCTGCTCTGTCATTCACTTCTTTAGCAATGCTAAGATCTTGCTCGTGGTACTTCATGGCTTGTTGAAAATCGCCCAGACTGTTTAGAGCAACGCCGATATTGCCATAGGCACCTCCTTCTGCTGCTCTGTCACCAGCTTCTTTAGCAATGCTGAGATCTTGCTGGTGGTACAATATGGCCTGTTTGAAATCGCCTAGTTCTTGATACGCATTGCCAAGATTACCATAGGCACGTCCTTCTTCCGCCCTGTCACCTACTTCTTTAGCAATGCTGAGACGTTGTGCTTGGTAATTGATGTCTTGTTTAAAATCGCCGAGACCTTGATAGGCATTGCCAAGGTTGCCATAGGCACGTCCTTCCCCTGCCTTGTCATTCACTTCTTTAGCAATGCTGAGATGTTGCTCGTGGTACTTTATGGCTTGTTTGAAATCACCGAGACTCTTGAGAGCAGTGCCGATACCTTCATAGGCAAGTCCTTCTTGTGCCCTGTCACCCACCTCCTTAACAATGCTGAGACGTTCCTCGAGGGGATTAATTAGTTGCTGAAAATGCTCAAGATGGCGATATTTACTGCTAAACGTACCACATGCATCTCGCTCACTTGCCTCGTCGCTGAGTTTCTTGGCAATGTTAACATGTCGCTTGTTTTCCGCCACAGCGTTTTCGCAATTTTCCTGGCTATTACAAGCGCTGTCAAATTCGTCTTTGGCTCGTGTTTCTTCAACACTGTTACCTTCTTGTCTGATATTGCTCTCTTGTTGCTTGTGATGCTCTAAAAGTTTTGACCCCTGTTGTTCCATTTCTGTGTAAACGGCAATAGAAATGTGTTTAGTCTTTAGTTGGTTTTATTGTATAAAGATATTTCGTAATAGCTAGATCGCGACGCAATTTCGGAAAGTAGTACAGCGTAAAAGACTATCAATGTTAACAGGCACTGCCTCTAACTGTCGAGAATCCGACGACAGGTCGGAAACCTTTTTTTTTTATATTTATGGCGTCAAAAAGACCCCTTTGGTGAATCATCTTCTTGGATATACTTTAAAAGTGCTAGCGAGTTTACTTTTTTTGTGAAATCTGGGAAGTTCGAAACACCGCTTTATATCTTGCCGATCACATGGAATCTATGCAAAATTGCGCATTCTCAACAGGCCAAAATACGACAAAAACAAAGCTGTTTTTAGTGTTATTGCCAACTATGTCCACAAGACTTGACGAAATGGTATTTTGGTCTTAAATAAATTTTGTAACATCTATCTACCTGGAGTCATAATCTCAGAGAAAATAATCGCTTCGTTTGACTTTCAGAACATTGGCTTGAATATCAACTGGTGTGCGGTGTTTGCTCTTTATAAAAAAAAATGTCCGGAATTCTGAAGTCGTATTTCTAAAATTGTTTCTGATGGCAAGTAATTCCGTCTTTTGTAAAATGCGGTAGTTTGTCATTACGTTGCTATGGTAACTCAGATCCTAGTGAAACGTACCCTATTTCAAAATGCCACCAGTAACGTTTGCTCTTTTTGTTCGATTGCTTACAATATGTTGGTGTTCTAATGACCCAAAGTTGAAAGGTATCGTTACTCAAAAATCCAATCAAGCCACCTTAAGTGAACAATGCACGATGTCTACGAATAATTAACAATTATTGGACGAGGTTGAGCAAAATATCGTAATTTTTCAGTGGCGAGCAGATTAATTGGCGAAGCCCTGGGCTGAGGCAAATATTTGCTCTGCCAGACACAGACAAATCATGATATTTTGCGATATCTGAGTTCAGTAATTGTTTTTTCATTTGATCGCCAAGTTTGTTTTCATATTTTAATCGCTTCCTTGTTTCTCCGGGAAGCGACCTTCCATCTCAAGTGTGTTAAGGCTTGACCTACCTATTTAATATGCATATTTTTGTTTTAAGGGGATCGGTGTATCCAATCGTTATGAAACTTGGCTAGCAGTTTATATCCTCTGCTTGCTCATTTGACTGGTTTTTGGTCACGTGACTCTTTAACGGCTAAAAACAAATCAAATCTTTAATCGAAAACGGGGTACTGAAAGACATCTTTTGCAATTATTTGTTGTTCTTCGCTGTTTTACTTCTGTCGAGTGCTATTTTATGCTGCCTTTTAATCGTGTCCACCTGTTAACAGAAACAGTAAATACAAAGAAACAGGTCACGTGACATGCTAAATGTTTAAATATCTTTAAACGAAAATAACCTATACCAACTTAAAAGGCAGAATTTTAATTTAATAGTGACTCTAAACAAATTGAATCAAAAGCATTTTAGGAATTCTCAGTGCAAACATGCCCCATTTCCAAAAACACGCATTGTAACGTCATTATTTAAGAAATGTCACGTGGCACTAAAACTCACTGTCATGTTGTTAAACAAATAAAATTCTATTTAATTCCCAAAGGGCAATAAGTCATTTTACACTAAAAAAATTAAACGAAGTTGATTTCTTTGGGAGGGGGCGGGGGAGGTCATCTGATTATAAAAAGCCAAGCCTTAACACCCTTGAGATTTTTCTCTCGAGAACGTGGCTCCAGTTACGCATGAGCAGAATGTTATTTGCAGCAAAACAAGTTTAGACGGTACTACGCACGAGTAGACTATTATTTGTAGGGAGTTATTTGCCGGTTACATGGTGTGCTCTTGGCCAGTGCAAAGGAAGAAAATAATGCATCGAATGATAATTTGCGTCATGGAACATGCCGAATGATGTTTATAAAGATGACTGTGAAATCGAAGTTCTTGCTCGGTCGTCTAAATATGGCGCAATTAGTCAAAATACACTTGATAGTTGTTTATCGTCTAGCGCGCTTAATTTTTCTGGCCAAAGTAGCCATTTAGATATGGCATACCCATGGCCTAGCTCTTTCTTTAGAACCTCTTATTTGTCAAAAGACACGTATGCTAGAAAAGTAAAACCCTTTAAAATCGGTTGAAATTTTAGAAAAAAATGAAATTGCGATGGTTGTATTTTTCAAATTTCCATGAGTTTTGTCTTAGAGGATTGTAGTCCTTGGCAATGCTAGTGGCAGCTAGCAGCTGAGCGGCAGTGGCAAGAAGAGAGAATTCAGTGCTCTTACAGAACCGAAACTTCTGACTGCTGAGGTTAAGGAAAACCCCAACAGAAAACAATAACCCTCCAGGTTGGTCGTTGGGCGTGGATCTAATCACTCACCTTGTTAAAAATCAGACTTTATGAAGGAAACTGGAATCTCGATGACTACAGGCTGCAAAAGGTGTGGTAAAACGACGTGCCTCACTCTGGATGATGTCTTTTTCAACTGGATTGAAAGTGTCATGACGACTATTCTCGGTTTTCACCAGTCATGTGATCAAACTTAAAATCGTAACCATTTAATAAATAAAGTCAAGAATCTTGGATACGTTAGATGATTGATATATAAACAACCTCGCCAAGAACCAGGTCTCTGCTGTTTTTTACTCGCGAGTTATTTGCAAAAGTGTGTCACCCAAATTTATAGAGCTTTGTATGGAGACGCCATGTGTGTGCCCTTGGAGGGAAGGGGGGGGGGGGGGGGGGGAATGGGCCAACAATATAGGCCAAGACGCAGAGGATGCTGCAAAGCGCGAGCAAACGAAGGAGGCTGTGAGCCACCTCAGATAATTGTCATTGTAAGGAACCATGCCGGCAAGTTGTTGACAAACGAAGTGGAGGTTCGATAGAGGTGGAAAGAACACTTCGAGGATTCGAAGTGCTAAAACGACCCAACCCATTGCAAGATGCCGATATGGCGAGCAACATTAAGGTGATAGAAGAAATACGTTCTTACTTTATAACTAAGGCAGTGATCAGGGGTGCTATCACCAGCAGCACGCGCGCAGGGAAACACCTTGCCTAGACGCCATAACAGTAGAGCTGCTCAAGACTGACACACTGCACGATCTCTTATGTGAGGTATGAGTTAGTATGGCTGTTCCTCCAGGTTGGAGGTAGTCCAGTTCTGGACCCCTCTCCTGTCACGCAACGCCGGGGAGAGAGGGTCCAGGATCATTTGTCTGCGCATGCTCGCGCTAAACCAATCGTAGCGCACATTACGTCAACATGTTTGTTTCGCCGCAAAATCCAAAAACTGGCGCGAAAATTATACCAACTCTTGCACGCTGCAGGGAAAAATGTCAGCGAACGAAGTTACGACGCCGAAAAAGCATGTCAAACCGAGCTTAGAGAATTGTAAAGTCTGTGGAATTACCACTCAGATAAATGCAAGAGCAGTTATTTCCAATCCCGCGGGGAAAACTAATCTCGGAAAAAATACATAGTCCAAACATTTAACACAATTATGTAATTTATTATATGTAAATACTAACCACTCTTCGATACAATGTGCTTCGTCTATGGCAACACAATGAATGCGCTCCTTTGGGCTTTGCAGTGTTCTCCTCACAACAGCACACTCGAACGACTCTGGAGAAAGGATAATATCTTGGATATCACCACTTTGAATCCGGCTGATATCTGCTTCGGACACGTCTGGAGTAAGTTTCAAACTTGACAAACCAAGTTGAGCAAGAGAAAGTCTTTGGTCATCCATGAGTGCGGTAAACGGAGATATCAAAAGTAACTTACTCCGCTCTTTCTTTGACTTAACGTTTCGTAGATTATTGCAGACTAGCGGGCACAGTGAATAGATAAGACTTTTCCCATAGCCAGTCGGTAAATTTACAACAACGTCTTTTCCTTTTACGTATTCACTTAGAGCTTGCATTTGCTCTTGTTTCAGGAAAAAATTCAAGTTGCATGACAAAGCTGCAGAACTAACCGCGTCTACAAATACGGGATCGTATTCCGAAAAGATTCTCCTGTACTTTTCACCCGATACCTTCGAAGCTTCCGCCATATTGCCAAGCTAGGTGTACACATGCGCAGTAGCCGTTAGCTAGAAAACTGACTAACCGACGAGTATGCGCAGACAAATGATCCTGGACCCTCTCTCCCCGGCGTTGCGTGACAGGAGAGGGGGGTCCAGAACTGGACTAAGTTGGAGGTAGGGTACTCATCTCACCAAGTGTAGAAAATAGAGAAGGATTACTTTTGGTGTCTGTAGTTGCAAATGTGTTGAGCAGGGTGTTGATCACCAGAACATCAGACGGTGTTAATGCAAAGTTACGGAAGGAGCAAGCTGGTTTTAGACAAGGAAGGAGCACGATTATGTAAAGCCAGGAACGAGAACATGCGCGTTTTGCATTCGTTTTGCGATGAATGTATTTTGTGTTTGGCGCTTTAGAATTCCGATTCCATCTCGGCTGAAGCAGTATGGGAACTTTGAAATAGCCCGAAAACTATCAGTAGACGTTTCATAGGCGATTTGAAACAAAAATGACGTCTGTTTTTACAACGAAATTGCTTTCAAGCGACTTTTCTTCGCCTTGATTTTGCTTCATGTCTTACTGCCTATGAGGTGTTAGGAGCTGTAAATAACAAGTGACAAGAAATAATAAAAGAATCGCAGATATTTGTTGATCGGTTTCTCGCTAGTTCTTGCTGAAAGATCGTTCTTTCAAATTGACGAGAGAGATGAATATTTTGAATATCTGCCCACAGGAAGGTGGAGTTTAGATCGAAAATGACCTTATCTGTGCGCCATTAGACAGAATAACATAGCCATCGTTGAATTTTTTGTCTTTCAATAAAGCCCGATAATCGCAGTTAAACACTTTAACTGATTGAGATGCAACTTTGTAGATTTTGCGACGGAAAAAGAGGTGGGAGTAATTCGCCTATTTCTTCTCATACAACGGCCACTTTTGTTACGTCACCCGTCCACTTAGAAAGCTTATTGAGCATGTATGTGCACAATATCTGCACATGCACAATGATGGTTTCCCCAAAGCTGTCCAATTACATTGGTTGGACGACTGGGCATTCATACTAGGGTTAAACCACTGACATATCCAGAAATCAGATAGTGCTTGTCTTACCAAGAGCCCATGCAGAAACGGATCTGGCTGCCGGAGAGAACATGAGCCATACCAAAGGATAAGAGTAAGAGATACAGTGTCAAAGAACTGAGAAATCCAGAAATCATAGAAGAGTTTCTTCATAAAAGAGCCAAGAGACAGGTCTATTTGCTTGCAAAAAGATAAGCCACACAATTCTGACGGCTCTTTGATCTCAACAACTTAGGATGAAGGTGGGACAACCTAGCCTCAAAGAGGCTTTTAATGCAACAGCGGAAAACGTGCTCAAAACGTGCTGAGCTACGGGAAGAAGAATAGCAAGGCTAGGAAAAAGGGGAAAACAAAGATCAGGATAAATAGCTATGAAAATGAAACAGGGAACGAAACTAAAGAAGAAGATCGATAACAAAACATCTGCAAGACTGATAAAGAAGTGCCATGAGAAGACAAATATTAGGGAGAAGTTAAGTCTACCGCTAAACGATCCCGGATAAAAGACTGCAAAAACTACCTACTACGAAGAACAGATGACGATGGCAATGGTTAGGCAATGTTTACAAGATGCCACCAGACCAAAATGTTAAGATTGCTCAAAGATTGTAGCTGGAGTAAATTGAAGTTAAAGGTAATATGGCCGTATTCTATTTGAGGAGAGAGAGAAACGGTGATGATGTCGTTACTGAGCGATTTTAACTCTGCAGCTGTAGACCTGAACAAGTAAAAACCCAATGTTTTAATTAGCCTTGGGAAACTAGCTTTTAATGACTTTTAGCGCCTTTTTCAAAATTAACTAAATGAATGAAAAGTTTAAATACACCTCATTGCCAATCGCTGCGGGATTTTATATTTTACCTCACTTTACTTCACTTTTGTTAGGAATGTCCTCGACGCGAGGCCGTCAAAAACGTGTTCGGTTGATCTTTGTGTCATTAAACAGAAAGTCACCCATTTTAAAAATTTTCTACAATTCGTGTTTTTGTCGGCTAATGTTTTGGCGACTAATAGTGGAGTCATTGAATGACTGAACAAAACCAACAGCGATTAATTGCGCTGATAAACAAATTTCAAGATTGCAGTCTGATATGGCCTGTTTTCCAATTGTCACAAACAAACGATTTTCACCTATTCAGTAAACCATCAGCATTACACCTTGCAGGGGCTTCCCTAAACTTTCAGCTCCAAAGTGCGCATTTGAACAGAATTTTAAAACAGCAAAACTTTAGAGTGGCCCACACGAGCATACCACTTTAATACAGAATGAAAGTACGATGTCACGTTTGGGATTTTCTTCTTTGACTTTAGAAGTCTAAATAATTTTTTCTACAGTGATTAAAGCTAAACGATCGGTCTTTGTTTAAGCTGGTACTTCGACTGTTGTCGACATTTTGTAGAATTAAACATCTTTCAGTTTCGTAACACAAGTTTTTTCGTTGTATTTCGGACTCTGAAATGCATTTATCTCAATTTTTCATAAATAGTTTTAAATTTATGATACTGTCGTGCGAGTGATTGAATCAATTATAACTCCAGTTTTACTTACTCTCAGTACAATTCTTAAATAGACTTTACAATCAAGGTTGGCATTTCATTCTGCTAAATTCTGCATACATAGGTTTAAATTTATTGTGAAGTTTTGATACAGTCGTGCGACTAATTGAATCCGCGGCATTCATAATTTTAGTTTTACTCACTGTCAGTAAAATTCTTGAATGGATATTTCGATCAAGATTGGTATTCCATTGTACTGAATTCTTCAAGTTTTTATGCTATCGCTTCCTAACTGATTGATTCAAATCAGCCCTCAGGAATTGTGGCGTCACTAGTTCTGTGCGCATGGCGTTTCAGGTCGGCACCATGGGACAACTCTGCCTGTCGTATTTTACAATGCTTGAAGTTTTAAAAGTTTACAATCCAGGATACCAAATATGATGTATGAACAATTTTCAAATTGAATGAAATACTGTATTTTCGTACGCAAACGTCTCTAAAGATACTGGGAATCAGAATCGCATCAAATTGCCCCTGCAGAGCTTTAAACACTAGCGAACAATCGACTGTTGCTCCACAGTTCCGATCAAAACAGAAAAAGACCAGGCGCTTTTCGTGACTTTTGAGTCTAGTAAAATGTTCAATAACATTTTACGGACTGCATCCATATGCATGTGAACTAATGAATCAGGTTATGGCACGCTAAAATGAACATTCCTAATGTTAGCAGCAATAGTTAATATATGACTTAATGCCACAGACATAGAGGATATTACATGACCGCGCGTGGATATGAATTTTATCTTCGAGTGTTCAACTCGATATCTCAAGAGTGAGCGCAGCGAACGAGTGCGAGTTCTGTTAAGTACATAAACATACTAATGACGACGTTTTTCACAATTTTCCGAAGATTTCCGAAGATTTTCTAAAATTGATCCGAAGGTAAGGTGAACGTTTCCGAACATTTTCAGACATTTTCCGAAGATTTCCGAAGATTTCCGAGAAGGCACCGATAATGTTTCGATCATCTCTATCTCTATCTCTATATCTTTTTGTGCCATAAGGCACATAAGGCTTTAATTGACATTCTCTTTCCATCCACTTCGGTTTGCTGCTAAAGCTCTGACAGTCGTCCATGATTGCCACCCAGCTACTCGTCTTTTGTCTTCAACGATTCTCCTCAATGTTGTTTTGGGTCGACCTGGTCTCTTCCTCCCCTCTGGCCTCCACTCCAATGTGTAACACAGTGCTCCTCTCTGTTTTTCATCATTATATGCCCGATCCAATTGCATCTTCGGCGTCTGATCTCATCGCTTGTTCTCTTCACTCCTGTGGTCTCTTGGATTTGTTGGTGTGAGATGGTCCGTGGCCATCTTATTCTCAGTATGCGTTTCACGCATTTGTATTGGAAAGCGTCCACCTTCTTTGCTTCTGTTTTCGTGAGTTTCCAAGCTTCGCAGCCGTACTTCAAAACTGCTCTGACTATTGTATGTTTCGAAAATACAGCAACATACCTAAGTACTTTTTAAGGGATTATGTAACCATAGCAATGGTGATCATTTTAGTAACTGACAACACTAATATCCTCACATGTGAAAGGATAAAAATAGCATGTTCACTGCGTGCGAAGAAAATATCATTTTATAGTAAAAGGAGAAATCCTGGTATTTCAAAGGTGTTTATGTAATAAAGTGTCTTTGTAAACTAAAAAATGAGAACTAAAAAATTGGCGTTTCTTTTGATTCTAGTGGATCGATAATTTCGCCAGCAGTGGACAATAATTTGGAACATTAATTCATTATATTTCAGTTTGCACGACATTTCAGTCTTCAGCCAGGTTACGTAATTCAGTTTCTAGTATTTTAATTTTCGTATAGATTTCAAGTTTGCTTTTCATACGCAGGCTCAAAATTCTCAGTAACACAACTCGCATGTGTGCGTGGACTTGGGCTCTTTTAGAACAACACAACAATTTTTTCTCTGAATTAGGTTGCGTTGCAGATTATTTAGTTCGTCTGCAACGCAGACTATAGCTGAGTAAGACTTTAAAAAATATTTTTGCACGAAGGTAATAAACTAAACAAGCAAACTGCGGAGGTCGCCGTAAATTAACTACCCAGAACTCGAACGTGTAAAAATATTGTTCACTTTTGAAACCTAAAATTCCCAAATAGAGGCAACCAAATGAAAGAAACGTAACAGGAAGTTCAAAACCAAAACATTTTGATTCACGATGAGGGAAAAAACTTATCTTAAAGGAAAAAGAAAAAAACTGTTTAAAATTTCGCAGACGAGCTTCGCTGCACCGCAGCATGTTCGTATTAATTCACCACGCTAAAGCGAAAGCTCGGGTTTCTGTCGATGCAGTCATTCTGTCGGATGTGGCTTCTAAACGTTAAATTCAAGTTCGAAGTAATACTGTTCATTATCATTGTTGTTTTCTAAAGTCCAGGAAGCAGCTCTAAAGTCGCGTATTTAAAAGTTACTAATTAAAAACGCTCCGATCGTCATGTTTTCTCGGCACGTCTTCACCAGAGAGATTTGAGGATTCTGTACATCTTGATCTTCCTTTCAAAGGCCACCTTAACATCTACTTCTCTTTTTTCTTTTCATTAAGTTCCAAACAAGTAATTAAATGAAGATCAGAACCAGAGGCCGCGTTCCATTTGGTCAGCAGCATAACGTCGCGGCACTGCGATTTGCGACTGAACAAAAAACAAAACTCGGAATTTCAACTCGGGCGTTCCCTTTGGGAAGTTTGAGTAACAATTTGGTAATGTCATGTTACTGGTTATATGAACTATAATTACAGCGGTAGCTTACTTACAAGTTTGGCCAAAACTCAGGCTTTTTGGACCTCTCCAATGTGCTTTAATAAGATAATGAACCTGCAAGTAAAATATTCAATGTCGATAAAAATGTATATTAAGCTCAAGCTTGGCTATTTACTCATATAAATATCTGCTGATCAGTGGAAACGTGAACTTCCCTCTTTCTTTGGCCCAGTTCACATTACGCCGCAGAAATTTAAAAACTCAGCTTTGTTTCTTCGGTTTGGCCTACCGTCCACACTGATCCGTCACGAAAACGTTAAACGGAGCTTTTGGAAAAGGATCTTCAAGGTGGACTGAGGAGTTTGAAAACGCCAGCTTTCCGATTTAGTGTGGAAGGAAGACATTTGGAAAACTGAGCTTTTCGAAAGCGATAAAACCACAATAATGAAGTTGCTTGTGTTGCTCGAGTTTTGCCAAAACACAAATCCAAAATGACAGGTGTTGATTGTGGAGTTTTTAAATGTCTCCGGCTTAGTGTGGAGGAGACCATAATTATAGATATTTGTTAGTCAGTGGACTCGTGAATGAGTCTGTCACGACACCTCTTTTAACGTTTATGACGTGTAAGGGCTTGATGCCCGAATTCTTTTCTTTGTATCGAGTTAGAATCAGAACAGGGGCCCCCAACAAGTTAGGAGGGAGCTAAATCCTCAAGAAGTAAACAACAAATCGCTCTTTCTACAATTTTTGCTGGAGACTGTTCAACTGTTCCGCACCTTCAGGACTGAGAAGTGTAATATGCAAAGTTCCCTTTCGAGGCAAAGTCTTTGAGAAACGACAACACCATCTACACACTTCCTTAATTAAACTTTTAGAATGGTATGGTAAGAGGAGAGGATAGTGGGGGTTAGGTGATATTATCAGGAGACCTGTATTATACCATGTTTGAATTTTATTATAAACCTCTGACTGTAAAAATTATTTGAAAGAAAATAACCTTGACTTACTTGCAATGGTGTATTTCTGTTCTCTTTGTTTCTTTGGAGTCTATCTCCTGGAGTGAGCTAAGCGATCTTTGTTTCTTTGCAGCCTAGTGAAATTTAGAGCATTGTCATATATGTCAGGGGTGCTTCTTCCAAAGTTTTAAAATTTCTGATAAAACTTATTTCAATTTAAATTACTGCTTACTTACAGTATTTCAAACTCAAATGGCAACCCCTAAACTTCTTGCTTTAACTTTTCCCAGATACTCAACCTGCAAATAATTGATTCATACAAACTAAAGTGAATGCGCGTGGTATTAAACGTACACGACATGTACAGAGAAATAGAATGCAAGAGGTGTATCAAATTCTAACTCATTGACAACAGTAATGTGTTTCACAAGCAGGATGGCCGAGTCTGATATCTTCAAGCAATTTGTTTTCAAGGAAAATACAGAGTAACTTTACTGCACTGGTGGTACGAACTTGTAAGCTGCATACAAGTTCGCTGAGAAAAGTCATAGACAAAGGTATGAAAGATTAAAAACGCGACCGGACGTTTTCTAGAGCAGGTAAATTAAGACAATGTAATCCTTTTGCTACCATCTTAACTCTGCTTTTCATACACTGCTCAGAATTTAATTTTTTAAAAAAACTATTCGCCATCGGATAGCGATTTTCTTACAGACGTTGTAATTTCTGGGGCTGTTACATACCTGTAGGATGGATTTCAAAACCGTGTTAAAGACTGTCAAGTTCTGCTTAACGCGACCTGTCAAAACCAAAATAAGTCATTGAGCTGGAGAAAACTAGCCTGAACAAATGAAACCAAACAATGTATACAAATAACAAATTTTTGTCCCACCCTAAAATGTAGAAACATGACAGGACGGAAAAATCATGCACTGTAAGTACCTCCCATTGTCCCATACAAAGCCTTAGAAAACTTTTCTAAGGCTTTCTATGGGACAACGGGAGGTACTTACAGTGCACGATTTTTCCGCTCTGTCATGTCTCATTGAAAATATTCTAAAAATTTCATTTCTTGTAAGCTAGTTATGTTAAATTCGCTTTTCTTTTTTGTAAAGTTTGCTATGCGAATTTTTCGTATTCGTTCCAAAATAAAATGGCACTTGTTGTGCATGGGAATTACTCCCCATTTATTTATTATTGATGTATGTGAATAGCGTTGCTGATATATAGCAACTAATTAGTAATCTGACTTACCACAATGAGGTGTATTCTTGTTTTCTCCAATAAGCTATACACTCAATGTTCCTCTACCCGCCGACAAATACATTTTAGAACTATGACGCTTAATTATAGAATTTAGTCTTTACTGTATATTGGTTTTTTTTGTTTCTCGACACAGTTATTCGCATTTGACGTTCAGATTTCATTTTCCAAATCCACTTTCGATATTTCTATTTTTTAGCCATGAGCTTGCAGATTTTGGTTTCTACAGTTGACGTCTGATGTTGCCGAATGTCGGTTTTCCGATTTCAGTTTTTATCACTTTCACTCAGTTTCGGAATTACAGTGGTTTTTACACGGATAATTTTGATGGCAGGAATATAAGGTTTAAGTTGATCCAGGCAAATCGAAGTAATTTGAAACATTCCAGAAGATTTTGTAATAAAGCGCACATTTGAGTTAAGAAGGCCCAAAGCGAGACGTTTTCTCCCAAGAACATTAAAATATTATCTGGCATCCCCGCTTGCCGGCGGGATAAATGCCCTATTCAATGAATAGAGCAAAACTTGAGCAGTCAGAGCTAAAACAGTACGTGAAAACGAGCTACAATGAAGATCAGGTAAGTGATTGACAGGCCTTACGCATGCTCTCTGTCTTCTTTTTCCTTATTTGCATTTCCCCTTGCAATGTTTTTCAATGGGCGAAATTCTGTAAGGAGTTCTAGTTGCATAGAGTTTTCTGGCATGTTAGCTGATGAAGTTATTACTAATGTCTTAAGGCATTTAGATGTCAGGGTTCAATCTTTAGTGAAACCCAGTAAGAAAAAAAAGGCAACTCTACAAAACTCAAAGCAAGTTGGGTGTTTTTTTGCAACAATGAAATTTTAAGGTTCACAGGAATACGTCTAAAATCAAGGAAACAAATGTTTGCGAGCTACTTGAACCTTTTACATATTCATGGTATTCAGATTTGTTTATCAGCACTATGCGAAGACTCTTTTCAACGCCATTCACCGACATTTAACGACTTTTCTTCCAAGAAATGTTGGGAATGCCATAGGGTGAGACTTGGTTAAATAAGAAAATATATCATTAAATGCGACCTTTGGGGGCTAAAAATACAGTCTTTAAATTCGTCTACTATGGTCTTGGTAGTTAAAATTTTTCCCACGCCTATTGGTTGACCTCTTTTTCTTCATACACTTCGCGGGCTTTAAAAATCGTATAAAAGTTTTAAACGAATACGAGAGGTTATTTTCCCAC
>JAHPZR010003881.1:0-5000 GCA_019787425.1 Platygyra sinensis
AGACTTTTGTCTGATTGGTTGATTTGTTGCTCTAGTACTCAGACTCTTTTTGAGCGCGCGCTGCCCAAAATCTTAAAACAAAGATGGCGTCCGAAAGAGCGATTCATGTTGACTTTGCTTTATTGCTTGTTCTGGAGTTTCAGGAAAATGTTGGAGGTTTTTTACTCTGTCCTCATTTCAGAATGGCTGGAAAATGTTGGGTGATAAAAGTCAAACGTTTCGTAGGTTACCGTTCTCGCTTTTACTGGCAAGCAACTGTTTCCCTCGTTGCTTCTTCTGCTTCTTGTTGCCGTTTGTAGGGTGGAAAATGTTCCGCAACAGGTGCCAAAAACAAGTTCTTATCGCACGTATGTAACGTTTAGAGAAAAGGTAGTGTGTAGAAAGAACTGTCGTGAGTAAATTAACAAGACGGTTATAGTGAAAAGGAGTTTGTTATATCTTTTTAAATTACTGATTACCGGTATCAATCTTTAGTTATTGAGAAAAATCACTTTAATTGGCTTCCTAGCCTTGTTAACTTTTTAGTTATTTTAGGAAGCCAACACCCTTTTAGTTTGAATTTTATTTCATGCTAATTTCATTTTTTTCAAGAATAAGGGTGAATAACGTCGTTGTCCTTGAAAATCAATGCGATGTTACTGAGAGAAGAAATTGCTCTCTCCACTCTGAACCTGCATCTGTTTTTATGGACATCTGCAAGATCGGAAAGTTACATCAAAAATGGCATTGAAGCATAGCGATCTTTCTTGTTTACAAACATTGACGTCATATTTCTTTTGATATTCAAATTTGCCAGCCACTGAACAATAGCATAAAGTGAGGGAAAGCTTTTGAGCTGTTGTACTAACCAATTTCAATCATCCCTTTTATTTAACAATAATTAAATTGTTTATCATTCCATTATACAACTTGAAAGCGGGAACTATATGGATAGCACTTTACCTTTCCTTATTCTGTGAAACATTTCACACAATATTGCTTGTAGGTACTGTTGTTGCTTTCAAGAATATATATTGTTTGGTTGCTGGTTTTTATATGCATTAAGAATGATAAATGGATGTGATGTAACCCAAATTATAATGTTCAAGTGAAGGTGATAGATTAATAACAGTCATTGTGTTAAAAAGGTGCCATGCAACAAACTGCAACCATTGTGAATCAAAACAGTTGCCACCGCAATGTTCCCTTTCGTAAACAAGCGATGGCATTTTCACCTAGCATCGAACCTAGAACCCCTGTTTCCTAACATCCCTCTTATACCACTGCCCTACCACGTTCATCCTCCAAATTTCTGCAAAATTTAATTATACAATGTGACTTTCTTAAATATTAATTAATGATAGAGCTGCCCCAACCTACAAAAAAAGCTAACTGCAAGCAAACCAGTGTGAATATTAACAACTAAGCACTTGGTGAGTGCATTTCACTCCATCAACAAATTATAACCAGTTTCTACCTTGTCCAGGCCTGAACTGAAGCAGATATGGCATCGTCCATTCTGAAAGGCTTGGTTACTAATTATGGCGGCCTTTATTACCAATTATGGCATTGCTTGTTTACAAAAGGGAAATAGGCATTGCCACTCTTAAGAGGCTTGTCTTTCCAATCAATTAAATCATTAAAATTGTAAATTATGCACAAATAAAATGAAGTGCACTGTAGTGATGTAATTATGTTTATGGCATTTGTGTTTACTTAGTTTGAGAAAAGGGGTACAGAGCTAGTGGAAGCTCTCACAAGTGGATACCCTCAGGACCCAAAAAAGGCATGCTTATCTGGAACTGTCTGCTTTCAAGAATGTTTCTCATAAGGGGCCACTAGGGGTGTGAGGGATGGATAAGAGATTCCCAGCTACCTAAAAATATTGTAAATACAAGAAATACTGCCATACTAAATGATCTTTTTGTTCTACTACCTTGTACAATGCTGCAATTATGGCAATAAAGGCAATAATGGAATACAGTATACTGCAGTACTAGGACTGGCCATTAGTAACAATTAACAGCAAATCATAATTGCAGCCAACATTAACAGTCTCACTGCAACAAAATGCAATGATACAATTCACAAATGTTTGAGTAAAACCAATGACTAGCCTTAATCAGACACCCTCAAAGTGACCAGGGCAGCTTTTGGAAATGCCCAATTATGGGAATAAGTAAATAAACAGCTTGTTTGGGGTTCAAACAAAGTTCAGTGCAGGCAGTTGTAAATAGAACTGTCTGCTTTAAAGAATGTATATTAATAATAAGAGAGCTTAAGACAGCCTCCACTGGAACTGGACTAGCCATGGTAGCCTAATGGTTAACATGCTGGACTCTAAATTGCTGTCCAGGTTTGAGCCTTGGTAGGGGTCATTACATTGAGTTCTTGGGCAAGGTGCTTTACCAAAACTCTTGTAATGCTTCTCTCCATCCAGTTGTATAAATGGGTAGCACTGAATTTAATACTGGGGGTAACCCTACAATGGACTGGTATCTCATCCATGCTATAGAAACAGAGATATGCTCAGATGGCAGTTTGGACCACCATCAAATTGAGGTTAAAACATTCTTCTGAGATTAGTGAGGCATACGAGGAGACAATATTGTTTTGCAAAACTGAACATTATATAGTGACCACTTAGTATTGAAATGGTTCTTTTCAGAACCACTCGAACCACCCTTTTCAGAGCCATGAAAATAAACAAAAATTGTCAACAATGCAGTCAATGATCCAATGTCAAAAGTAGGAATGGCCACAAAGAGAAACCTTTTGTCTCCCTCATGACAAGTAGGCTGTTGTACATTATGCTAGCATTTTTTCAAGCATTTTAAGGAGACAAAAGCATCGAGCATTATTCAAGCATTCTAGTGACATTTTTAAGGAAAATTAATATTTCTTCCACAGAATATAGAAATAAAAATTATTTTTACAAGAAAATGAAGATTAAACATAACCTCTTCAAGTAAGTATCACCAAAAGGGGACAAAGGATCAATAGAACAACAGAACATTTAGAGAATTATCTTCTGGTGTATTAAAACTTTTACATGCGTTGTTGATAACTTGTTATACTAAGTATACATTCTTGTTTAGCAGTCTGAACTGTTAATTGTGTTGAGATGTTAAAATTATTCTGAAAATTTAAAACCCCTATGCATGGGCATTAACCAAACATTTAAGTGATATTCTTGGTTGAAACCGAGCATTTCAGTGGAAAAAAATGGAGCATTAAGGTGGAGCATTTTAGTGGGAAAATAAAAGCTTAATGTACAAAAGCCTAATGACAAGTGACTGACAAAAATATTTTCCATACCTATAAAATTTTTATGAACCACATCTGGTTTCCAACATATATAACTTAGGAGAAGTCAACACTTTAAAAGGAGAAACTGTTGAGGAAACCTATATCTTTATTACCTTAGTTTGTACAAATGAATTTACATAATATGTCATGCTTAATTTAATTTTGCTGCCACATACTTTAACACAGCTGCATCTGCAAGACAACAAAGGCAAAAGACATTTTTCTCACTGTGACAGTTCCTAAACCAAATATAAAGTTATGGATAATATCAATATTTTTGTCGAGTCGGATGATAGTTCGTGACAAACTGATGTCACGCGATGGTCGAATGAAGCAAATTTTGGTCGTGGAAAATTCATCTTCGAGGTGAATTTTGAACAACTAGAACACCGGAAACATCCTTATTTCTATACGTTAAATTGTAGCAGAGTAACTATAGTTTCATTTCCTAAAGCCGATTCCCGTATCACAAATTAGTTTTTCGGATATTCACAAAACCGCTAGCTCTGTTAAGCTGGACTGGCCGATAAAACAGCGCTGCCAACGAGTGTCGTGAAATGAAATGCGGGGATATTTTGTTTGATAAGGTTTATAACAACACGGGTTGGCTTGAGTAAACTTTCACTCAACTTTAATCAAATGAATGCTTTTCATCAACAGTAGACAACAATGCCGCTCATTTTAAGAGCTGTAAAACGCGACGTGTTATAACCTTAATTTCGAGAATTGAATTCCGACCTCAAATCATTCATCCGACAAGTAGTAAACAGCGGAACACCGGAAACCAGGTACGAAATTTTGCCAGGGCATAGTACACACATTAAACAGTCACCCATTAATGGGAATTCACGTATCACAAAGGAACACAAAAGTCTCGAAGGTTTGAAGACAAATTTTAATTTTGAGGTAAAACGAAATGTACATTTATCGATCACAAAATTCACTTCCCTTGAAAATGAAATGGATTAACGCAAAAACACAAAGGTACCCAGAATATGAAAAAATAACTTTAGAACTATGCTGGAATCGAATTTAGTGAAGGACTGACGCAAAATAGAATGGTGAGGTGTTCTTGTTTAACCACACTTTGAAATCGAAGATGAGAACAACATGGTTTCCTCGATCTCCGCAAGATGAGAAGAAGAAAAATCTAAAATATAAGCTCAAGGAACGAGTAATACGTTTTACTTACCACAGTAGCCATGCTCCTTTTGTTTAGCGTCGAATGAGGTCTGCGGTTCTCTTCGGAGTACTGCAAAAATGAATCCACGCTTGCTTTGCTCCATCTTTGTTGCAAGAAAATCGCCATCTTTGTCGATGACATGTGAATGAATGAATGAATGAATACCTTTATTTAAGTGTCAGACTAAAATAGCAGTAGATAACCACTAAATGGGGACACTATAAAATAAATTGAAAATGACTAAATCTATATATCAAATAAAAAAAAAAAAAAAAAAAAAAAAAAAAAAAAAAGGCAAAATGCTAATTGAGCTTGAAATTCTAAGATTGGTTAACATGCTAAAATATTTACAATATGTACAAGATAAAATTTATAACTGTTGGATCGTGTGTGCACGAAAAGCGGATTACCAAGCCTAAAATTGTCATCACCGATACGAAACGGGCATTTTTCTCTTCACTTTGAATTGCTTTTCACGGTTACATGCTTTAAATGACTTACTGAGGACCTATTTCAGAATGATTCTCCT
>JAHPZR010003881.1:7500-17500 GCA_019787425.1 Platygyra sinensis
AAACAAACATTATCAAGCAAAAAACGAAACAAATTAGGTGATAAATTCTGATAACTAACCTTGAAAAGCGTTGGCAAATTGAAACGAGGAAATGGAAGAAGAATCGCCATTTCAGCTGCCCACTTGAGAAGTAGTACCGGTTTGAGAAGTCGTTTTTGTAACTACTGTACCAACATCAATAAATATTAGCAATTTTTAAAAAGGCTATAACCGGTTGAATGACTGACATTAACTACGCGTTAATACGACAACTAGCTCAACACCTGGCACTTCACTGGTGGCCAGTTCGAGGGGGCACCGAGACGTGACGGCAGCGCTGAAATATTTGATTTTGATAGCCGGGGTTAGAGGTCACTTTTTCCTCTGAAAACGAAGCGAAAGACCCAGCAGTCGCTGCTTAGTGCCTGGGACGAATTTAACAGAAACAGAGATAACACAAATGAAGTTAAGTTGTTTTCTTTCGAAAATATAATTGTAATTAGTTCATAAATCTCCAGTGAATGTACGCGTAATTTAATTAGTTCTTTAAACACGACTTGCAACCCAGCGCTTGGTTTGCACATGATTTTCGAGCGCAAATAACTGCAATGTATTTGGAAAAAAAATTAACAAGGAAGATTTCAGCAAAAGAAACAAACTTTGCAAGATCTTCTAACTTGGCAGCAGTAAGATATCGATGTTTGAGTAAAATTTGAAAGCGAGAAAAACTTGGCGAGCTTGTTGTTATAAAGCGAAACAATTTCAAAATTCGTCAAGTTTAAGTGAATGTATTAATTCTATCACTTTCGAAATCATGGACGAAAAACCGAAACTCTCACAAAGGTTCAAAAAGTCGATGATGGTCCGCACACTCAAAGTATTACAGCACAAATTACACTGAAATGCACCTTCAAAATTTTCTCGGAGAGGCCCCAGGAACCCCCAATAAAAGGTGGGCCCTCTCCTCCACGTGGCCCCGATAAAACCACTGCACGTATTTTTATAAGCATTGTCCGCCGCCTACTCAAAGTTTTTCTCTGGTCCTCTACTTCAAATTTTTGGATGGACCCTGTCAAACTGAGTGACAATGCTCCTCGAATCAGCGTACTCTCAATATCCTACTGGATTGCGTGACGAACGAAAGCAGCCTTACCCCCAAGGGGTGTCATGTTACCGGCCGGTAAAAGCGTCTCTCGGTAATGGTTGTATCAGAAGAGAACCAAATACCCGTCATGCTGTATTAATAAACCCTTATTACATCACAAATTATTTGCTCGTTGGCACTCTATCGATAGGTATACCTAGTTATATAAAAGCAATAGACCACAAGTTTCTATGGTTTATAGGCTGATAAACCACTTGGGATTTTGGTAAAACACTCGAAGAATTCGTAAACCACTCGCCTGCGGCTCGTGATTTACAAATTCTTCTCGTGTTCTACCAACATCCCGCGTGGTTTATCAGCCTATAAACCATAGAAACTTGTGGTCTATTGCTTAAATAAAAAATGGAGGTCACCGAGCTCGTTTTTGAGTTATCAGCGCTTAAAGCTTAAATTAAGGGTGTCTTCAGCAGGTCATATGGTTGCTATGGTAACCTATTGTGCCACAAAATTAACAGCAACTTGTTCACCAATGATTGGGCAGTTTGTTGATACCATGATTTTGGCATCAACCGATTAAGAGTGGTTATAATGATCCATCAAACTCTAAGTCTTGAAAAGTACTGGAAACTGTTACCAACCACCTTAAATAAGACTATTTCAAACAGGATCGACTGGACTTCTTTTAGTAGTTTCTCTTGTAAGCATTTATACTTTATTTAGCCTTATTGTGTGCAATTGAGTGTGCTCAGTATACTGCTTAAAAGCAGGGAATGCAGGATTTTTACCCTGTTTGTGAGAATTCGGAAATCATACGTCTGAGCAGCAAATGCAAATCGACAAGGCGTTAAGTGATGTCTTCTTTCAAACTAAATTATAGTGTTCGTTGTTAGTTTTTGTTATTTTATGTCATTGTCTTTGGAAACAGATGAGAGATTTAGAAAAGCAATGAAAAAAATGGGGATGCGGGATAGGGATCCCCACTTCGAGACCTTGGTACTTATAACTTTTGCATAAGATGGGGAACAGGAAGACTTTCCCAAAATGTGGTAGTAAATGGATTGCACGCATATGAATCAGTATTTATACACACGAGCTGCCTTGTTGGCTAAAGTGACCGCAGCGACGAGCTTGTGGAGCGCGAGTGAATAATCAGAATAATAGAGCGAACTAGAAAGAAAACAAATGGGGAGAGCGGTCCTCTTCGGTCTCCCCTGTTTTTGTTTCGTTTCGTCTTCTTTCTTAACAGCTCTCAGTATTATTCAGCAGCTCTTGTTAAAAAATGGAACAGGCTATGAATCCCCGAGAAATTTTATATAGTTATAACACAATGACTGCCTATAAAATAAAATAATCAATTAATCAGTATTCCATGAAGATTTCTAGGTTTTTTAAAACGGTTTAATCCTGCAAGTTAATTTTTTGTAAATTAACGGTACCAGTTTCTTGATGCACTGTCGGTCTACTGAAATATTGCATCTAGTATGTTCCTATCCATTATGCCAACATATAGAGAAATTTATATCGCTACTAGGCAGGGGTACCCGACGAGAATATAGTTTAAAATTACTTAAACGTGCATTGTTAATCATATTTTTGTATTTAAACAGAAGATATAGGCATATTTTTGTCCCCTACAAGCTTTCCATCTGTTCGGATTTCCTAGCTAAAAGTCTAGTGATCCGAAAATTATAGGAATCTAAACTTACCTTTTTCGAAAATTTCAGCCCGAAAAAAGGCTCCCGAAAATTCTAGGTGACCTTTTTAGGGTAAAACTCCGTAAAAAATGGCAATTGTACAATTTTTTAGATGTTCGTAAATCATAGAAGAGGCAGGCAAGCTGAGAAAGTGCCAAAGTAAATTCGATTGCCTCATTTACGAAATGCTTTTTATAAAGGAGCTTAAACCAACTTTGAACAAACAGTCAGATTCAATCCGTACGAAGTTATTTATATAGTTCTTTATAGCGTTTTAGTATTTTAACACTTACGTTTTAGCGTTTTAACAAACAGTCAAGTAGATTTAATCCGTGCAAAGTTATTTATATAGTATTTTAGTATTTTAACACTACATTTTAGCGCTTGTATTTACATATTTTATCTTTGGACATTCTCACGTCTTAATTTGTACTTAAATATGCAGATTTCATTCGCTTCTTCTACAACTTGAAAATGATCTCGCTAGTTTTTATTCAGTAATGACATATGGTCTGAAATTAAATAAACATAAAATCGTCTTCTGTAACAATTATTTTGCTTGTTTCTTTTTCCCTGCAATTTTTGCCTTTACCTAATTAATTTGAGGTCTTGTCGGCTTTTAATCAATTACAACCCTTTCAATCACTTTCATCTGGTAAATTTAACAATTTTTTGTCAGGGGCACCCAACGAGAATATAGTTCAAAACCACTTAAACATAGCATTGTTAAACGTGTTTTAGTATTTAAACGGTAAATGTGGGCATATTTTTATCCCCTATAAATTTTTCATCTGTTCGGATTTCCTAGCTGAAAGTCCAGTGATCCGAAAATTATAGGGATCAAACCTTACCTGTTCGAAAATTTCAGCCAGAAAAAAGGCTCCCGAAAATTCTAGGTGACCTTTTTAGGGTAAAAATCCGTTGAAAATGGGCAATTTTACCATTTTTTAGATGTTCGAAAATCCTAGGAGAGGCAGGCAAGTAAGTAATTTTACAACAAATGTTCCGAAAATTCTAGATCTCAAATCGTCTTCCGAACAGATATTTTTCCGAAAATTGTCGTTGGGTGCCCCTGAAGTGTTCTTTCATCCTCTCTCAGATGATGTACTACTGGTGCCAAATATGCAAGAGTTTTTCCAGTTCCTGTGATCACAATGCAAAATCAATATTATATGAGACTACTAGAACTACTAGCCACTACTAGAGGAGATGTGATGACCTCATTGCTAACGTGCACGACTCTGGATCAAGCGGTCTGTGTTGGGACCCTGGCAAAAGACACTGCGTTGTGTTGCTGGGAAAGACACTTTACTCTCACAGTGCCTCTATCCAACCAGGTGCAAATGGGTACTGCCAAAGTTAATGTTGGGGGGGTAACCCTATGATGGACTAGCATCCCATCCAGGAGACAGAAGAAAAACTACTAGTTGCTCTGCTCTACTGAAAATGGGGATAAGAGCCAGCCTGATGGGCCACTTGGATTATATGCAGACTTAACCTTTTAATACTAGGAAATTAGGAACCCATCATTAAGTGTTCTTAGGTGCTAATTGTTCCACACATGGATAGGGTACAGTCATAATAACATAATGACTGCTGCCCCAGGCACATAACAGATGCAGAAGATTATAATCTAATCAGATTACCATGCTTTTCTTAATTCTGTCCAATGCTTAAAATAAGAATTATTGCATATGACAACATTTTTGTATAATTTATGACAAATTATAATAATTTATCACAAAACATTAAATTATAATAATTTAGAATTTAACATGTAACATTACTCTCGTTTTATAAAAGCTACTGAATCCAGAACATCCCATCAGATACATCAGTTCTAAATGAACTTCATGATGTGTTAATTGTATAGATACGTACAATATGACCGATCCTAATGGACATAACTTGAGCAATTCATATTAGACTGTTTACTTCAAAACTGAAAAAAAGAATATGGGCTTCAACATTATTTAAGTGAGCATACGTCAAAAAGCAAGAAAGAAAAAAAAACAAGTTTAAACAAAAGAAATTTCAAACTCTAAAAGACGACCCAAACAGCACTTCATTTTAACTTAACTACCTGTTTGTGCTGCACAGAAGACATGGTCTCTTTTTAGTATTAGTGGAATTGTTACCATCTGAAAAGAAAATTACATGTTCTATAAATCCTCTGTTGATGATCAGGTGTTGGTATGGGCACAACCACAAAGCATGACTTAAACTGGATTACAGAACGACTTGAGTTAGTGTAATACACACCTGAATGACTGTGGGTTTCGTAACTTTAACATTGTACAAAGCCTTTAGAACATCCTCTCTTAATCCAAGGGCATTAAATGATGACACTTGTGACTTAAAATCAATATCCTTTTCTGGTGTGAATGCAGGATTCTAAATGAACAAATATGAATGAAAGAGAAAATACAATGATCCCTTTTTGATTTTTATGCAGGACCTCTATCCTGGGTGAATTGGCTTATGGAGATGATGGTCTTTGTAGAGGGAGGAAATTAAAGTGGTACCCGAAGAAAAATCCTCAAAGCAAAGCCCAAAGCAACAACAAACTCGACCCACTATTGGAACCCAGGGGGAATCAAACCCGAGCCACATTGGTGGTAGATAAGCTCTCTAACCACTGCACATTCCTGCTCACCCAAATATATAACTTATTATTAAAAACTGGACCACTGTATAATACAGTTCAAGAGTTTTCATTGGCAGAGCCATCATGGATTATAAGCCATTATGCCATGTATATTTTAGGGCAGTTTTACCTTTGTGCTTGATTAACTACTAATGTGTGTGTATGTTTATTTATTTAGTAGCTGTTTTAAAATCACTTTCTGCTGGGTAAATATGACTGTAATTAGTACAACCCACCTAGATTAGCTATGCCATAAGCGGGTTTTGTAGATATTTAAATTATTTATTTCTTTATTTATTTATTTATTTATTTAAATTTAAATAAATGTAACTCTGTTAAAATTAAAACATTAAACATAAACATTAAACATCAAGGAACTATTTATACAAGTGGTGCCACATGCCTTGTTGGCTATCTACCATCTGATATCCAATCCATGCTTGTGGAATAATTATTGTTAAATACTACAAATACCTGTAAAACCAGCACAACCTCAAGCTTCTTTTTCTTTGTTTACTTGAAGTTCATTTTCAGGGAGGAGTTATTTAGCAAAAGCAGTTCCACCTTGGTACCTGAGGGTACTTATCTCCCTTTTCACTGAGACTCACCTGAGTCTATGATGCCTCCCAAGCTACAGTGTAGCCTAAAGAGACTTGCCTCCAACCCTTTGGAATTCCCATAGGGGACATAGGGAACTCCCATAGGGAACATAGGGAACTCCCATGGGAACATAGGGAACTCCCATCATAACCCAAAGGGACTTGCATCCCATCCACACCAAGTTTTTTTTGTCAGATTTTCCTGACATCACATGATGTCAGCAATACAGCCAGTCACTCTAAGCTACAAGATATAAACACTACTGTGTGTTCGTGGTTACCTTTTGTTAACATGATTTCTGAAAAAAGCACGTACAGTACCTCAGAACAAGATGGCTCGATGATAATTTCTCTGGGTCCTTTAGAGATTGACTCTTTGCTTTGAAGCTGTTGTTGGGCTGATATTATTCTTTGATTAGCCACTTGTCTTCTTTTGTTCAGTGCTCTTGAAATTGTAGACTTTAAATCCTGTTGATCATTTAATAACTAAATAAATAAACAGAAATTTGCAGAAGCACATCCCACTGACAGGCTCTTTTTCCATTGTTTTCAGTTCTAATTGAAATTTAGCAGTGTTGGTTTTTGTGGAGGGAGAAAAACCAATGATCCTGGAGAAAAACCTACGGGGGCAAGGCAAGAATAAACAACAAATTCAACCGACTTATTCATGACACTGGGTTCAGGAGGTGGTGGGAGACGAGCAACTTCACCACTGCACCATCCCTGCTCCCCTGAATCATTTAAAAAATAACCCCTTAGCGTCTGATGTCAACATACAAAATTATTATCCTAGCTTGTCTCTGGACATTTCCCATGGTACAAGTCAGTAACATTAGAGGTACAAAATAAATGTAACTCACTGTAACTAACTAAAGTGACCTATTGACATAGACTTGGTAATGTGAATTCTGAGTGCAATAAGGTCTCATGAGATTCTTTTGGTAGAACCAGTGCAAGTACCAGTGCCATGTTCCCACTGATTAACTTGTCTATAAAATAAATACACCTACTTAGCGATAATTTGCCAACTTACCTCATGTCGTTAACTGGTTTAACCTGTTTTGTGGTTTTAGCAGGAGGGCCCCGGCTCTGTGACTTTGTAGCCTTACTGGCCAAGCGCGACACCCATTTAACATGATCGCAGCAAAATTTCTGAAAAAAAAAACCACAAAATTTACTCCAAAAACATTACCATGTATATACGGTAATCTGCCACTGAGATTAGATCAGATCAGGGATCAGAGCTTATGTTTCTCGAGCTTGATGTATAGGTTTATTCCTCCTTTTGTTCATTCTGGCAGCACAATGTGTGGTTCCAGAAAATATCCATACCCCCCCACGGAGGGTCACGGAATTTCTTAGGGGAAGGGGGGTCTAAAAGAGACAAATTTCCGAAGGGGAGGGGGGTACATAAAGAGTTTTTCTTTCCAGAGGGTTTGAAATGCGATCGAATAAACACTTACGTATTTTTCCAATTGATTCAGGTAACCAAGAAAAACGAAAAGTTCTATCTGTAGATTCCTTGTCATATATTTCCTATTATTATTCCAGCGCCAGACGACACATACACCACTGAGGCACACCTCTGAGCAGCACGTTTAACATCGAGTAAAACAAAATGGCTGACTAGAAAAATATTGTTCCCAGTCCCCTAAGATTGGCCGTATTGAGCGAATGCGCGGAAATGAGTAACCCTGAACGGCCACAAGATGCAGCGAAGATTTCATTTGGTTGTTTAGGTACCGGATTGAACTTCAAAAGTATGTTTTACAAATGAAATGTGCGACAAGTTAAAAAAATTCTAAGGCGTGAAATTTACTATCAAAGCGTATAACTTTATCGAAATATTCCTGGTGAAAGGCAAACGTAAGCGATATTTGACAAACAGCTGTTTTAAAAAACATGTTGCGTGACGACTTATGATTCCCACTGATAAGTGAAGTCACTTCAAGGCTCCACACACGAAAAATAATATTTATAAACAGTACTGTTCACACATAATACAAGATAAAAATTACACCTGCAACATACAGAAATATCGTGGAGATTAGCATTGAGTTATTTTCCCGAGTTCCACTTTGACAGCAAAAGTAAGAATGACGTAATAACATAGCTTGCGCGTACAAAGTAATTCGATATCTTGTTTCGACTGTGCATAAATTAAAAAACTTCGACAAGGTTACAAAACGTGAACAATACCGTCAACTTTCAGTTCTTTCTTGGATATTTTTTTAGTGGAAACTTCTTTCAATTTGAGCAAACGAAAGGTGAGCAGCCACGACTGTAGAGTGTTAATAAGCTCAGTTGTTTATAGTTTGATCATTTCAAAAGAGAGAAATTAGCGAGATAAGCGCGTCTATTCATACGTCTAGAATTTTCCAAGGTCGTTGTTAGGAAAATTAAATCTCACAGCCTCATCCAGCAATTTTGTTCCTTACCTAGTGAATATCTCCTTAAATGATCCATGAAATAGCAAGTGTGGTGTGGCCAAATCGCTTACGTGAAAAATATGCCGCTTTACGTCGTCATCTGAAGTGTAACTATAATCGGCCGCAACTAAATTTGATTTCGGCTCTAAGTAGATCAAAATAAAGTAATGAAGTCTCTTTATTTGTGGATTTGGAATTTCCTGGGGGTAGGGGGGACCAAGTGGAAAAATCTTGGAAATTCCAGGGGGTGGGGGGGGGGGGGGAATAACGTGAAGCCCTCCAGAACGGAAAATCTGGGGGGGTGGGGGCTCAAACTGAAAAAACCCTCCGTGGAGGGGGGGGGGGGAGTATGGATATTTTCTGGAACCACACAATTAAATTGTTGCTGTTTGCATGCAAGTCTGTAGACTGTTTTGTGTGGTGTATGTGCCATTGTTCCGCTTGGTTCAGGAAACAAACAGAAGTGTTCTTGATGCCCTTGCTCAATTTGTTGAAAGTGATCCCTGTACATAATTTGCTTGTTTCATTGTTATTCCCATCTGAAGGATGAAGCCTGTATTTAGCCATCGGCCTGGCTTGAAAGGCATCTTGCATTTCGTTTTTGATTTCCCCCACTTACTCTGTAGCTCACTGAAACTTTAAAAGCCGCTCATAGCATGGTGTCTTACAAACAAACAAGTTATTGTTCATGTAGTTAGCATAGCAGTTGAGGTCGTTAAGCGCAGACTTTATAATTTCTACGACATCATGGCTACTTTTCCCAAAAACAGAGATTCTTTCATCAGCAGAACACAGCAATGAACACTGGAGCACTTGAGGCTTTCATTTGCAATTTTTTTCCTGCGTTCCCTCTGCCATGATCAGTACCTTAGCCAGATTGTCTATCACATCTTGATTTTTCGCTTGAAAGCTTACTTCATTCACAGTTTGCTGTTATGTGATTGGTCTGTTCAACAGACTGCAAGCAACCCACAAACACAATAGAAAGGGCTGTTGCTTGGATACACACAGACTGCAAAATTTGCTACCTGCTGACTGAAAAATGAAATATCGTTAAAACTTCAGCTGATCCGAACAGCAACACTTACTTCATCAGTTTCACAACAGTTCGGCTGAACCAGTTTCAAGTAGTTTAAGGCCTGGGTCAAAGGCTTTTACAGGTGAAAATAATTTATTAGTTATATTTCTTAAGGTATAAATGCCAATGGAACCAGATTTAGCACATATATAGGTTTTAACGTCCTGAACATTTTAAAGTAGAATTGGTACTTCTGACAGGTCACGTGACATGTCATGTGACGTTTAGTGAAAACAGCCATTATTTGAGGAATTGGTGGCGGTTTTTAGTAACATTATCCAACAAAAACACATTTTAGATACAGGTCAATTATTTCCATCCTCTCACATTTGGAATGACCATCCCTCTTTCCACAGAAAATTTTATATTAAGATGAAAGTTAGTTTTTTTCAACAAAATTTGACTTTTGATCATTTATATCTTCTAAAAACGAAATCAAGGAAGATCATTCCAAATGTAGCAAGGTAGA
>JAHPZR010003881.1:22500-31431 GCA_019787425.1 Platygyra sinensis
CTGTCACTGGTTCCGCCGTCTGACGCTTTTTGCAGATATTGCAATGAGCTCCGTTTTTATTCAGATTTTTTAAGACTCCTACCCTGATTCTGGTTGCTGGCGGTAATTTGAAAAAATGACTTCAGCGAGATAATCTTTTTTGATCGCAAATGGTGCAAGCAGCAACACAAACGCGAGCCGAGCAAAAACTGCTCGACAGATTCATTACTTATACAAACAAAATGGGCTCTAGTAGTGCGACCGGGGTCATTTAAGGCGGGGGGTACGCATGAATTTAAGTCAAATTTTGGTAAGTTTAAAGAGAGGTTGAAAGGGAAAAAAAGGGTTATGGAACACCACCAGACAGTTGCCCGACCGCACAATGGCATCACAGGCTGTTGGGCAACTGTTTGGAGTGTACCTACTAATTTTTAACTTCAAACTCTAATTTTAAAATAACACCAAATCATCAAAATTTCCTATTTCCATAGATTTTAACTAATCCTTTGAGAAAAACTATTTATCTCCAGATATACCTAAAAATCACCAAAAAATTTACAAAACGACCCAAAACATAGATATGTGAAATGAGCATAGAGATTCTTGGTTGCTTGAAACGTAAACGAGATATTTGCATTAAAAACATAATACCCAGCCAAAATGCGGCTTTCATGTGGACCCCTAGCCTCCTACGCAGACGTTGTTAGGCTTGTCACGCGTTCCTCCCCACGAACGTTCGTGGGGAGGAACGCGTGACAAGCCTAAGAACGTCTGCGTGGGAGGCTAGTGGACCCCCGCCTAGCGCCTTAAATAGAAATTTTGCACTGCCACAGAATTTTTAAAAAGGGAAAAAATCGAAAACCACTTCGGCTTCTTTGAAGACTGGCGAAATTTTGGTAATCCGCAAAAAATTGGCAAGTTTTAGAAACTGGGGTCGCACTTATTTTTTTTCAGCCAAGCACTGTGATTTTCAAAACCGCCCACTTGGCCTTTCATGCCTGAGTGATTTCACGCTGTCATCATCAAGCATTCAAATCGCGTTTGTATAAATCCTTGTGCTCGCAAGATTCGAAATCTTGGATCAGCTTATTTTTCCGTCTAATAAGAATCATACAAGGTTACCCTAGGTGCCAGAGAATCGTATTTTAGTGACGAACCTGCGATCGTGAGCGGCAAAGCCACTCATCAAATTATATCTTCGGCCTTTGATAGCGGTAGTGAACTTTGGACCAAAACAAACTTTAACTTGTCAAAATATGTCTGAAACAAAGAGCATACGACGGAAAAATTTTGATGACTCCGGGCGACCAATGCAGGCTTTCAAAGCTAAATTTGGTAATTTATAATCGAGCTATATTTCTACTCAATCCGTCTAAAGGAACGACCGCAAGGGTGAAGTTTTAGCACAAATCTGTGAGAAGAATTCAAGTCGTGTTTGTATAATCCTTGTGCTCGAGGAGACTAAATGTTTGGTAAGGCAAATATGTCATAATCAAAGGGCTCTTAGAGCCAGCTCATTCATGTAATGACTAATGTGCATTCTGCTGTTTGGTTATGAAATATTGGTACAGTTGAACCCGTATGAAACAGCAGGAATGAAGTTCAAATAGATATCATAAGTAATACTACACAAGTGAATAGTACTTTTTGCGCGCGCTGATTGGCTAGCTTGGAGGTGATTAGCCAAGTACTATTTACCTCGGAGCAGCCGACGAAAAACAAAATGGCTTTTGTCGGTACATTGTCACAAGCAAAGTTACCCTTTTGGCCGCAAGTTATTCAGCTTGTGTGGTATATACTAAAACAATATTATTAACCTCAGTGTCGGTGAATAATTGTTAATTATTATCCAACTGCACTTCACAGAGTTCAAATAACGCTTAAGACGAGAACAAATATCACGCGGTATTTGTACTCCAGAGGACCGGTTAGACAGGTTTCCTGCCGTTGACCAATCAGTTAGCTGGATTTCCCGCGCCAATTCCGTTCCGCTTCGCCTACTTCTATCGCGCATTCCCTGTAAATAAATATCCACTAAATTCGCTCGCAAGAACATACCGATTTGGCGTGTTGGATAATAAATCTCTCATGGAGTGTGTGGACGTGACGTCATCAAATTCTCAAGTCCAAAACTAAAAGGCTACTGAAGGTTTTATCCTCATCAGGCATAAGAAGTACCAAATATATAGCTGTTTACAACTTTCCAGCTCAATAGCATCCTTCGTTTGGAAACCAGCGCATTTTGAATTTCGAAGTTATGGCGGTGCGTGACATAACCCTATGATCGCGTTTGTCGAAAAATATACACTTATCTCGTGATTTTTAGCCATTTTAGGAGTTTAAGTATCAGGAAAAGTGCTTTTGTAAATATTTTTTGGTTCCGCTCAGATAATCAGTCGACTAAATAGCCAAAGTAAGTTCCAGATGTTTACACTAGTAACTGGCCGCCATGTTGGAGGACTAAAGAGGTCCTCCAACATGGCGACCCCATACTAGGCTCTGTAATTTTGTGCGGCACATTTCGACGAATATCTCAACTTCGGGAGAACGCACACACCTTAAACTTGGATAACTGTCTTCTTTATTTGTCGTTTTTGGGAGGCGCAGTGGCCTCATGGTTGGTGCTCTCGTCTCCGGATCAAGCGGTCCGGGTTCGAGCCCTGGCCGGGGACATTGTGTTGTGTTCTTGGGCAAGACACTTTACTCTCACAGTGCCCCTCTCCACCCAGGTGTATAAATGGGTACCGGCGAGTTTAATGCTGGGGGTAACCCTGCGAAGGACTAGCATCCCATCCAGGGGGGAGTAGAAATACTCTCAGTCGCTTCATGCTAAGGAAACCGGGATAAGCTCCGGCCTGATGGGCCACTTGGCTCGTATGCAGACTTTACCTACCTTATTTGTCGTTTACAATATCTCAATTTTTTGACTTTATCCAATACACGGTTTTTGATTTTATTTTTTATTGCGTGACACTGCACACACTCTATTAGACGTTTTGTTGTGTAGTATCGGGCTCGCCAAAATACGGCACAACTCGTAAAAATACTCAGCGATACTACAGAACAAAACGTCTAATAAGATATATTTATTCTTGGGAAAATATCCATTCCTCGTTGGGATTGGAAATCAGACAGTCCCGTTTGTTGCAGGGATAGGCATTATGTGGGATCACATATTGTTGATCCATTTCCACGAACACCAAAACCGCACAAATCATCTCGGAACTAATTGCTGTTTACGTTAAGTTAGGGAAGATTAAAAGTCCGCCTTTGGCATTAGGAGCTCTGGGTAAACGATGTGAGCTACGATTGGTCGATGGTTACCTTAATTTGGAAACCACTGATCAATCATAGTCCACATTTTGTATCTGAACCATCCCTGTGAGTAATGGTAAAGGTCTGCATATGAGCTAAGGGGCCTAACAGGTCAGAGCTTATCGCAGTTTCTGTAGCATGAAGCAACTAGGAAATTTCTACTCTCCCCTGAATGAGATGCTAGACCATTGCTGGGTTACCCCCAGCGTTCAGTTCACCCGTGACAATTTATATTTACGTTCTAATTCGCTTCGCTCAACCGAACGTAAATTATTTTCTCTTTATACTAACACCAATTCTTATAAAGATAACACAGTATTTGATGGGTTGGTTGCTCAGGCAATCAAACAACTCGCTTTATTAACTAAGTCACACTCAATTGATATCTACTGTAAAAGATTATAAGTTACTCGAGCGATGCTATTACATTATCAATCTTAAGGCCTAAATTAAAGGCGATTTTGTGTTTGCTCCAGTATAAACATGTCTTTCGCTATACCCGATTTACACCTTCCGTGTAACTTCAACAGGCTTTCTGATAAGCTACGATTATTAATTACTGCTGCCGTGGCGCCCCCAGAAGGCTATGTAAACCCTACTTCTTCTCGTCATAACCCAATCCCTTCAAGCATTCCTCGAAAATCTCCCTACATCTACTATACGATAAACCTTTGCCGCACGCGCGTTATTGCTTTTAAGGAACCTCACTTGTCTGAAAAGATTATAATCTCTACTAGTTGTAAGTGAGTAGGAGACATTTGGCTCAGCTCGTCGTAACGAAAATACCCCGCAAAACCTATGCAGCAGATTGCCGCTAAACGTAAATCCTTCAAACTGGCAGACCTGCTCCCATGTTTATCTATTATTTCTGTAATCATATCCGGTGTAACTGGTTCCTTTTTATGGATCGGAGGCTTTGATCGCTTAACTACTTCCAACAACTGCTGACAGGGAGCACTGTCCAAGGGGTTAAGGGTTGAAACCGGAAGCCAACGTGTGGAACCATTTCAAAGCAGCGTGAGCCAATACGACGGAGCTATATGAGCTCGATCTTACATAGACTTTCGATAAATACGCTAATACAAGGAAAGCACTAAGTGGTGGAACTATAGCTACTTTGAATGACTGGCACCAGCTGCAGTATTTTCAATCTCTTTCAGGTATCTGGAGGAGGTGGAACCTGCTTTGGACTTAGCAGCACACGAATTAAATCCTTTGTTCCAGGTGTCGTAGCTTCTAGTAGTAACATCCATGAAGGCGCGCTCTCAAAAATCTACAAACACAAAACCAAACACTAATTAAGAAAAGGAACTGACGCAACAAACTCGATGTCTCGAGTCTTGGAGGTCCCAAGGACACTACTTGTTGGGCAAGAGCCTTCTCTCTTTCTTGTGGGCCAACACCACATATCTAATACGTTCCGTCTCTTTACTAGCCCTCATGGCCTGCAACATCCGTTTTTTTTTTTGTTTGTTTTTTTTTGTTTTCTCACGTCCTAAACACGACGTAAGCAAATCGAGACTGTACGTTGACTAGCCTCACATACTTATTTCATTAACTCTTCTGGGCCAGCGCCCTCTCTTTCATGTACCCAGGGCAAACGCCCATCTTCTAACATTTTCTTTTCTTTTCTTTTCTTTTCTTTTCTTTTCTTCTCTTTTCTTTCTTTTCTTTTCTTTTTTTTTCCCTATTTTAGCAAATATAAAGGATCTGCTATAGCACACAAACTGCAGTTACAAACATGACAATAAAACGCATGTTGGAAAACAAAATTATTTAACTTTAACTTGACGTTTCGTATGTTTGTACATACATCTTCAGAAGTGACCGTTAGTAATACAAGTAGCAACTAAGTTTAAATTTTAGATAAGTAACTAAGTAACAATAACAATGACAAAAGCTGAGCACAAAAAATATTTGCATACAAAAGATGCAAACTAATAGAGGTAAAGCTTTTCGCTGCTTACATTATCGTTTAGGGTCGGTTTGAGTTCTTGTATTAGAAGAGTCTCCTTTATCTTGCAGTGGATATCAGAGCGACCTTTTGCTATGTCATGTTTGTAACTGCAGTTTGTGTGCTATTTCTCATTAAGCTACGATGGCCAAAGAAAAAGAATTTTTATGATAAAAGATCTGCTATGTTCTTCCACTTTCTTTTCTTTTTTTATATACATAAGGGTACAACATGATACTACACCTTCTTCTTCTTCTTCTTTTTTTTTTTAAAGTAAAGTTCATTCTGCCACTGAGATCATCTCCATCAAATGCTTCAGACCCTAGCAGTGAATTTGTGTTCCTACCATGCCGTAACGCCCACTTTCCTTTAAACGCTTCATAACCAGTAACGTAATCCCGAAATTTTCTTGAGATAACTGGCCAAAAATAAGCCTATGGCCAAAAAGGTACTATGACTGTCCCAATCGCCCGACTTGCGTACAAGTAATGGATTGGCCTCGTAATCATGGTTACAGGTGGAACTACCAAACAATTTTCGTTTCTTACATTCTGTACAAAAAAGTCCACCCCACTGAAATTGGGGTTCCAGAATCGCGAGAAACATTTTTCGACTTTTTGTTATAGCAATTTGCAAAGCAGTCAACGGCATGAAGCCACCATAATTTCTCGATATACTCAAAACATGAGTTGGTGATCTGCCAATCGTCAATGTCCACTGTTGTTCGATTTATGTAGTCCGCCCTTTGAAGGTCCGACCGTGGAATCCATTGGATATCCAAGATGATTTAGTTTTTGGCGTAACATTGAAAAATTTTAATTGCTAAGTCGAGGAGCCCCTTTTCATACTTCCGACTTGAATATTCTGACGGCTGATAGCTCCCGCCACGTGTAACTCTTCTCGCCCTCACTCACTTCCCAAAGCTTGTGACACGCCTGCTCCCCGTTTAAGTCCAAGTACGCGCCGCATCCACTGGCGCTCGCATCAGAGTACACGATGAAATTCGATTTCTTAGTTGGCTTGTCATTGATTGTTTTAGAATTCAAGTGTTTTGCGTAAGATTTCCAAAATGCCAGCTATTTCATTTTTTTCTTTTTTTAAACCAATAATCATCCAACGGAAACTCAGAGTCCCAATCCTGCGCTGCGGCTATGGAGCCTGCACAATATCTAGTCATAATTCGCGCTAAATTCCCATAAATAGCTTGCGCTGATATTATTTTACCAACAAATGAACTTAATCCCCTTGAAGAAACCACACAGTTCCTTTCAAAAATCTTGACATTCGCATCTAAGATGCCCTGCAGTCTCCTCTCACTAACGCTTATCGTAGCGCATCTACTATCCCAAACCATACCCAACCACTGTAATACCTGGCAAGGAGTCCATATTGACTGAACATCGTTAGTAGTGAAGCCAGATTTTCTCAAGTCTGACCTTACCTTCTGGGCAAGTAAATTACATGTAGCCTCCGTATAGTCTAGGAGAAATACGTCGTCAAGAAACAGCGCTATGTTGAAGCCAAAAACTCTCCAATACTTCTCAAGCAGCTTAAGGACTTTGGTGAAGATATGCGAAGCGGAAGAAAGGCCAAAAGGCAAGACTTTGAAAACAAAATGGTGGGTCACACCATTCCTAAACTTCCAGCTCAATCCCAAGAAAAACTGATGATCTTCGTGAATCTCTACGTGGTGATAACCACTTTTCAGATCAAACAAAACCATGTAGCGGTCCTTTTGGAAGAAAGCTAACGCGAATTTCCAATCTTCGTATTTCACTTTTCGTTTTGTCAAATATTTGATGACATGACGTAAGTCTAGTATAAGCCTTTTCTTACCATTAGCCTGAACAGAAACGCTGAGTGGATTAACAACGTAAGGTGGATTTTACTTTACCACTACTGATGAGTAACAGCTACTCAATAGCTTCCTCGACAAAGTCCTTAAATTTTAAGGCGGACTTATTCTTTTTAAACTACTACGCACGGGAGTACATTGAAACGGTAAATAGCTATTTGCAATAACTGACAAAATAAATTTGGGAGCTCTGATGTGAATCCAAAAATCCAAATTTCTTCTCCAGTTCCCCTTAACTTCCGAAGGTTGGTGTAGCTGCCTCCTTTCGTTATCCCCCTCGCCAAATTCGTAACCATCTTTTACCTCTACCAATCTATCAACAATATCTAAATCTTCATTTTTGGGTTACATCGAAAGATCCTCCGTTAACGCCTCTATTGGAAGCTGCGCTGCTCGATTAAAACCACCCACTTCTGTTTGGAGCCTGCCAGCTGAACCTGCAGGTTTTTGACCAATGGCCTGGCCGTCCGCACCTGAAGCATTTACCCCCAGCATACTCTGAACGGCCTATAAGGCAGCAACAAAGATTCGCCAATTAACAGATAAATCGAGGATAGAATTGCGAATGTAATTATAAACTGTTTACTTTAATTCCAACTGAAAATATTATTGATCTTTCTAATCTGCTCACGACCGAGTGCAATATTTACATGGGTGGGAGGGCGGGCAGCTAAGTTGCGAGTTGTATAGATTGCTAGAGTGAGATGACTAACGCTCGTTCAATTCTGCCTATATGTACATCGCACGGACCAATGAAAATCCTACCAAATGGCATTAGCAATTCAAATAAATACTTCGATCAGTGTTTGCGTACCAAAAACTCCCCCGAGAGAATTAAGTTATCGTAACAATAGAAAATATATTTACGTTCTAATTCGCTTCGCTCAACCGAACGTAAATTATTTTCTCTTTATACTAACACCAATTCTTATAAAGATAACACAGTATTTGATGGGTTGGTTGCTCAGGCAATCAAACAACCGTGAGAAATTAACAAAGTATCTTAAACGAAGGGCACGCCCTACATAAACACTTTGGAAAGATCTTACCGCGAAAAAGCTGATTATCACCACTAGTTTTGCTTCTCTTAAAAGGATTGCCGAGCTGCCATGTGACCTTGTTTCTTTTCTCTTCTTTTCTCCCGCACTCTTGGCCTTCTTGATATTCTTTTCGTCTTCAGAGTTTGAGGCTGGATCGACCGATTCATATTCTTGCACCACAAGCCATCCGTCTCAGTTTCTGTCGGCTAACTTAACGAGCTTCTGCCTCTTTTAAATCTTCTCCTTTCCTTCATATGCCAACCTCTTCACTCCGTCCGGGCTATCGGCCTTACTGGTAATATCAGTGAGAATCGCGTCAACTGACGCGTTAAACTCGAACTGCTTTCTATTTCCTCTGGATTTTAACTCGCAGGCTTCTTTTTCGATCTTGGACTGTGTCTTGAGTTGCTTGTCGTTCTCGCCGAGCTGTGATGTCAAGTAGGTCTTGAAAAGGCCAAAACCTTGCTGAACCAACTGCGAATTCGGTTGACCCTAACTCTCTAGAGCTCTCGAAGGTCCAGGTTGATTGAGATCAGAGATTTGTGCAGTCCCCGATGTCGAAGCACCAGCACCTGCAACACTACCAGCACCAGCAAGCGATGAGTCTGTAATCCTCGAGAATCTTCTTCGACCATATTTTAGTCAAGCGGATAAGTTGCGAGTTGTATAGATTGCTAGAGTGAGATGACTAACGCTCGTTCAATTCTGCCTATATGTATATCGCACGGACCAATGAAAATTCTACCAAATTACATTAGCAATTCAAATAAATACTTCGATCAGTGTTT
>JAHPZR010003882.1:0-5000 GCA_019787425.1 Platygyra sinensis
TCACCCGCATATGCCTTTAGAGGTATATCACACAAAAGGGATGTAGTGCATCCAGTTTAATCTGTAGACACTATAATTATGTTAACCTCATATCAAATTAAAACTTACAGAGCTGGTTATCAAACTATACAACTGTACCAAAGACTTTCACCGGATTAAAGAATCAACATGAAGTGACAGTACAAAAATCACTCTCGGGGAATAAAATGTCTCAAAATAAAAATTTGCAGACATGAATGTTAAACTAGCTACTGTCCAAAATTTGAGGCAGACTCCCTTTGACTCAGCTTTCAAAAAGTGATTTAGATGCTTGCATAGAGAAGCCCTAAAAAATTTGACAATTCATTATATTTCCAATTTTTTGGTACACATGTAGATCGATAGCCAGCTTTATTGCCTTTAATTAGACATGCTAAATGGAGTGGGTGCAAGATACCCTGAAAGGTACAAGGTAACCTCAAAACAAAGAGCTGAAAATTCAAACCAAAACCTGAGATCAACACTAAGTGTTGAGTGGATTGAATAACAAAAGGTTTGTATCACATTTGGAAAACTACATTGTAAGCACCAGTGTTTCTATAAAAGCATGTGAGAACATACTCAAGATGCCTTTGAGAGAAGAGAGAGTTGTGTTGCATAATAAAGTTCACAGTGCAAACAAAGTATGAAAGGATGTGAGGGCCAGAGTTTGCAGGCTTAAACACGTTAAAGACAATTCAAGCAACAATGTTCAAGGCTATACAAGATGTTTCATGTTGCACTGACAAATGTATGCAAGCTCTAGAAGCCCTTTATTTTTTTGCAAGATGTGATGCATTTGACTTAATGTGCATTAAAGGACCCTAGTCAGCCTCTGCCATTTTCGATGACATCGAAATTATTGATATAGCATGGTGAAGCGAGTCCTTATTGTTTTACTGTAAGCTGTGTTCCAGAAGGTATGTTTAATTATCTTGAGTAGCTTCTACAGTGATTTTTCTTTGTTTTGACAGGCTCCGAATAAAATATACTGGTACACTGTAATAGCCAAATTCTCACATGTAAACAAAAACAAAGGTATGGCTGACTAGGGCCCTTTAATTCAAGCAAAATTTGAGTATCAAATTCAATATTGTTTTGAATTTTCAGCTCTTAACCTGACTATCAAAATGAGTAATGAAACTTGATTTTCAATTATGGAATTCATTTATTCACCTCTGGAAGGAATGTCGTTAGCACAGTGGAACCTTGATTTAACAAACCTCTATATGAAGAAGTCTTCAGTATAACAAAAGATTTTTGTGGCCCTAGTAACAGTAAACTATGCAGAAAAAAACCTTGATACAACAAAACCTTGTTAGAGCAAACATATTTTGCCAATCACATTGCCCTTCATTATATCAAAGTTCCACTGTAGTTTGACATTACTATAGCATATATTCCTTGAAATTGGTAGTGATCATCAATCAAACAGGGTTTACTGGTACTATAATGTGTAGTTCCAGAAAATATCTATACCTCCCCTACAGAAGAGATTTTCTCTTAGACCCCACTCCTCACCCCCCACCCCTCTGGAAATTCCAATTAAGCTTCATACTTCAGGGTTGTCAAAATAAGCCAGCAACCGGCGCATTTCACCGGCTATTTTGAATACTGCACCGGTTACTCCGAATGATAGTAGGTCAGTTCTGAGCGGGATATCAGAGAAATAAAATGGAAATAGCTGCCTACTTTTTGGATGGAACCTGCTACTCAAAAACCTACTGACAACCCTGATACTTCATACATTTTTTGTCCTTACAGAACCCCCCACCCCCAGGAAATTCCAATCCCTTCTGTGGGGGAGTATGGATATTTTCTGGACCTGCATAATGTATAAACAATATATATAAAATAACAGATGACATTACTGATCAAATGTAGATTTGGCTTGGCATTTCATTACTACGTGTATTTAGTTTCGTACTACACAACTTGTGTGCAGCACTCGTCAGATAAAATTGCCAAATGCGACTGTACATCATAACAGTGAGTATGCTGATTTGAAATACACCTGCAGCCATTTGAAATATGAACACTTTTTCAAAAGAAAGGAAAGCTGGAAATTATAAGTTAACTCTCTTGCCATTGAAATACAGCAACAACAATATTTCATTACTTCTCAATTAAGCCTTACTCCCATAGCTCCACAGGTACATGTACATGTACAACTGTAGCAGCGCTAATCGAGGCCGGCCAGGATAATCAGTGAAAGAAAAAGAAAATACACAATAAAAACTGTACACAAACATAGTTTTAGAGTATGAGCAGTCCACCACTTCTTTATTAAGCTTTAAATTAAGTACTGTTTTCTAGCCACTTGAGCTGGGTCATCTTATTAAGTTTGTACTCTCTAGTTTACTGTGGTTTGATGCTGTTCATATATCATACATAATTCATTGGCCTAGACAAGAACTTTAATTTACTAAAATGTGAACGAATGATTCACTTTTTTCTTTGTTTTTTTTTTGCCCTTAGTGTGCACAGCATCTGTAGATCACATAGGCTTTGAAAAAATTAAAAAATTCACAGTTGACTGAAAATTTGAATGATGCCTATGTTTGCAACCTGTAAATAAAGTTAAAATGGAACAAATTATTAAGTTCACGAGAAATCGTGAATCAGCATTTTGAAAGAGAGGAATGTTTTTCGATGGTAAGTTTCTGGCGTGCTAGTTCCGAAGTTTTGATGGCGGTTCTGTGAGGATCAAGGGCACAAAAACTTTGTACTTGCCAGTTGTTCATACAAAGCATTCTGCTAGCTACACAGGCTAGCATTTACTTGACTTGACATGATGATGGATATTAGAGAATCCGGCTAGTGAAAAATTTATTTTGGCTAGTGAATCAAACGTGTCACGTAGCCACTGGGCTGGCAAGCTGAAAAGTTAGTCTCAAGCCCTGTTAGAGCTCCTCTTGTCACACAAAGTAACAGCGTTTATCGATAACTTCCAACTTTCTGATGTTTTGTAAATGAGCAATCATGCACATTATAATAATATATAATAATGTATTATAGCTATCATATTTCCAATGATAACATGTGTATTTCAAATCAGTGTGATAATGTAAATTCGCATTTGGCAATTTTGTCTGATGAGTATGTGCTGCACACAAGTTGTGTACTATGAAACTAAATAGCAATTTTAAATATGTCAAGTCAAATTTACAGTTGCTCAGTGGGTCATCTATTATTATCACCCTCTAGTTTGCTATTGAGCACTCTGAAAAAAGATCAGCAAATCACCTTGATTACAGTATATACATGTGTAAAGTTAAGTATATATGGCAAATGACTGGTGAAATGCTAAAATTTGTTTGCAAATATAATAATTCAATAGCTCCTACAAAAAATAATCTTAAAAAGTCCCCATGGCCCCCTAAATAGTCATGAATACATACATGTGTCTTGTAAGCCACTGGGTTCTACTTCACAGTTTTTCTCTTCTTTTCTTCAAGTTAGCATGCCAGAGATTTTACATGAAGCACTACCAATTTTACTTTATCCTATGAGTAAAATACAATATGCAGAAAAGGTTAAGCTTACATGTAGCTGAGTTTATGTTTAAATCCATATTGGGAAACATCAAATCAAGCTTGAAGTACGAAAGGAAAATAACATAATAAATCAATCAGTAAATCCTACATTGTAGTTTGCTTTAACAGCTGTATTCACCATCATTGCCATTACTGTGTCTTTTGAAATCAAGGTTACATTAACTTCCATCAGTCAAACTCAAACAGATTTTAAATCAAACTGCTGTGTGACAGACTGTTCATGCCTGAATGTGAATTCAATTGAATGTGAATTCAATGTTCAGTGTCTCTGAGGTAGCCTCTGGTTACAACCAGAGGCAATTCCATACATCTTAAGCAAACTTTACAATTGAACTTTATCCTGGAAACTTAAGCACGTACAAGACACACAGGAAGACAACAATGGCTTACCTGCAATTCTCTTGTTGTTGATTACCGGTAGTACCTCCGTATGTATCGATGTTTTCACCGGATGTATGCCACTAAAAACTGCTTGAGATGGTGCACAGAGAAGAATTTAGGGTGAACTGAATTTTATCCACCAAAGTAGAGTTTCTAAACAGTGAAAAAAGGACCAAGAGATCGATACAAGCCCCCGGGTACAACGACATTTCACACCTTTCAAAAAGGACGCCAGAAAATGGCGCGAGAACCGAGAGAACCTGGTATCTAATTTGGAAAACCGCTGATCGGTGCTTGTTGAAGGTTGGGCACTCTGCTGTGGGCTTCCGGCGTCGCTGTGGGCTGCAGGTCGTTCATCATATGCGCATATGCATTTCGTCGCAAGTCGTTTCAAAACACATTTGAAATCAATTTCGTTTCAAAAAATAACCTCGAGGAAAAATCAAATTAGTAAAAAGCGTCAGAGGTTATCGAACAAACTTTTCTGTGGTGTTCTAATTATTAGTCACTTGAGTTTCTCTCGACTTCGCGATTCGTTGCGCTCGTGTAACACAACTTCGTGCCGGCCTGGTTTTATGAAAGTCGACTTGTGGCAAGGCAAGTTGTCGAAAGGCAGTTAAATCATAACATGACCTTTCAGGTTCTTGTACAGAAATTTACGTTCCTTTGCGTAAAGTTTGAAATTCTTGTAACAAAGGGATCGCCGGCATACTCAAGAGTACGACAGATGGGTGGTATACTTAACGAAAATCCACGAACGATTATGAACGGAGCTTATTCCTGTATTTTCGATATGAATATTTCAGGTGTGCGCCACGTATTGTCTGCGTCTTAAATACTCTATGATTCTACTGCGTCACAATCACATATTCGAGTCTAGAATACTCTAGAATATTTTGGCTTGCTAGAACAGTTAACTGGCTCAATAATATTTGTGTTAATTTTGAGACAAAAAGGAAAACATTTGGACTAGCCTGTGTCCCCCTAAATGCTTTTCGCACTTGCTTTTTTTAGTTTTTAATGAATTTGTCGCACTCGAAACCC
>JAHPZR010003882.1:10000-17500 GCA_019787425.1 Platygyra sinensis
CAACAGCATTCTGAAGTGACCGAACATGCGCAAAAAATGAAACATTCGATAGTAAATGCAGGGGAATGGTTATTAAGCCGGGGAAACTTCAAAAGACGAAAAAAATGATGAGAAAGTTTGAGTTGGAAGGCTCACAACTGTGCTCAATTTTTTGTTCTGCGATCAAAAACTTGCATTGATTACGAAACCGAAACGTTAACGTTTGTACAGTTTACTTCCTCAGTCAGAAGCAAACAAATGTATTTTGTGGACGATCAAGGCCAAAGAATTGAACACTGAAAAATGTAGCAAATTAAAGACCATTGCCATGTTTCACAGCAATCCCCCCTTATTTACCCCTTCAGTCATTTGATCAATCAAGGGGTAATGGCAGTAGGGAGAGAAACAAGCAGCACACTCGTTCATCTTTACAAGGAACAGAGTAACCTAATAAAAAAAGAGTTGAACGTGTGTTCGTGCTTGTTTATTTATCATTACAGCTCATCTGGTTCCCAGACCAATCTTACGGTAACTGTAAAACATAACTATCACATTTTCTGTACGAAACAGGACCTTGAAGGCATTGGCTAAAGTTACGAACTGATTGAAGCTTTACTTAGGTATTCTGCCACTGAACTTGGGTAATATTTAGACTGGTGGTCGGGAGAGCGTCACTTCTATTTGTATATTTATCTGCAAGTTTTAATAGACAATTTTGTTTCAGAACGGAAACAAAGGAACTTCTTCAATAGAATTGTTCAAACTCGTCAGTAGAAGGCTCTCAACTTTCGACAAATACTGGAAATATTTGGACTGGTGGTCGCGAGAGCGTCAAGTCCAGCTGTTTTTTTATCTGCACTTTTTTTTGCTTCTAGAACGGAAGCAAAAGAACTTCTTTAATAGAATTTGTCACACTCGTCAGTAGAAGGCTTTTAGCTTTCGACAACTATTGGAAAATTTTTAGACTGGGGGTTTCGAGAGCGTTAAGTCCAGATGATTTTTTTATCTCCAATTTTTAATAACAAAATTGTTTCAAGAACGGAAGCAAACTTCAATAGAATTTGTCAAACTCGTCAATTGAAGGCTTTCAGCTTTTGACAGTTTATTTGTTCCTTTCCACTGTAATGCAACTCGACAGTAACCTAGAATCTTGCGTAGTAACGAGCTGCTATACTATACCAGAGCCTAGAATCGTGGCCTTCAGCTTTCAGCATTTTAGTTGTTTCATTCCAATGGGATCCGCGTCAAAAGAAGTTAAGGAATCTTTCATAGTAACAAGTTACTGATATTATACCAGAACTAGAATCGTGTCGTCTGGTTTTGCCTGTATTCAGCTGATAGGTTAGTGGCAGTTGTATTTTCATGGAAATATCGCCGAATCACTGTCAAACAGCGACGGTTTCTCATTCTTTACACTTGGATCTTAGCGTTGGCAATCCATTCTCCATATTTCTACACTTTCCGTTTGGATTTAATCAATGGCCAAACTATTTGTATCACAAACTGGGAGCCGGCCTTTCATCACGAGTCAACACATGCCGGTTACTACACCCCGGGGGGGGGGGTACTCGATATATCCCTGGGTGGGGAGGTGCGGCAGGGCCCCTCATACCCTGACCCTGTTTAAGACAAATATCGCTGATTTTCCTACCCTGTTTAAGACAGAATTCCGATTTTTGATACCCTGTTTAAGACATAAATTGAAAGTTGCGGTTACAAATTGTGTGGCTTTCTTGTTGTGTAATCAATGGAAATTTAATGTGCCTGGTATGTCAAAGTCAACGGAAGACAATATTAATTTACATGAGCTTGTAAAAGTTTTTCTGTTTATTACGGTCCAAGAAAAGATATCCCATTTAAGACAAAAATTGATAAATCGATACCCTGATTAAGACAAAAAATGATAAATTCGATACCCTGTTTAAGACAAAAATCCCGAAAAACATACCCTGGCTGACCGCACGTCCCCATTAAACCCTTATAAGGGAGTACCCCCCCCGGGTTACTACACTGCGTTACTAGTTACTGTTCTGATTGTGCCTCTAATAACAGTGTGCATACTTCAGACTATAACGCTGTTAAAACTACGAAACGACAAATGGGGTCGTCATAATTCCACTGCCAGTCAACGACACAAGAAAAGGAACAAAGTACTACTGAAGATGTCTGTAGTGATCGCGTTGGCGTTTGCATTGTGCTGGCTACCTTTTATTGCCTTTCAGTTTCTTCTTCTTTTCTTCTCGAGTTTAATTCCTCATTGCAGTCTACGTTTTATAATCTTTAGTCAGTTTGTTATTCTGCTTTCGTTGTGTCATAGCATAGTAAATCCATGTATTTGCTTTAACTTTATGCACCGGATTCGTGTTGGGCTAAAACGCTTGAGATTGATGAAGCGATAATAATAATACTTTATTTAACCACGTGTCACCTAGGAGCTGAAAGCTCGTTTAAACGTGAACGTGAAACTAATAACAAATGATAAACAAGTAAGAACCTATGATAAAAATATTGTTAACCTATGTGATATCTAATTTATATATGTATAATATCTAATTTGAGATCAAATGTGCATTAAAATTAACGAAACAGACTTATGACATTTAAAGGGGAAATACTCAGTTGTTTTCTGAATTTTTAATCCTGGTCCAAACAGTGCTAAAATTGAGACGAAGACCGTTTGCTCGCAAAGCAAAATTAAGGTTCCTAGATCGCCAAAATAAAAAAATATATATATTACGTGAGTTGTCCAAGAAAGAACAAATTGTTATCCATGTTTAGCGTTTTTGTTTGCTGTCGCAGTGAGGCAACCCGAAGCGAGGGAAAGCAGCGGGAGCAGACCTAATTATAATTTAAACAAAATATGTAAATCTTGCAAATAGATGTTATTATCAGATAATATACAGCGGTGGCCATAATTCTCGATTTGCAGTTTGGACCAATCGTGCTTTGCGCTACTCTCTATTCTGGTAAAGCGTTTTTTTTTCAGTTTATTATCAGTGATATGTGTTGTAGAAGCTGCCTCTATAGAAAGTATAGTATTCTTGAAAGCATCCTCCCTTGCCCCTTATAGCCTTTTGAGAATCTCGTAAAAAGATTGGAGGTTACAACTGAAAATGATACAGGTGTATGCTTGCATCTATAATATACAACATGGTTCATGATCGCGTAAAAGGTTAGAAGGCTTTGAGAACAACCTGGCTTGTTGCTTATCGCATTTAGTAGACGTATACTGGCATAAGTATTCCGATTTTAAAAGCCATCCCAACAAACAAAAAAAAACATTAAAGAAGGTAAACAGCGTCACTTTATATGAAACTTGAAACAACCAGACGCCACAATTAATTACTCTCTGAAAGGCCTGCATGAAAAGCCTGCTCCTTTTCAGTTTTATCATTGAAGATGGACGTAAATTAACAATGGAAACGGAAGAAGAATATCCTGCTAAGGTTTGGCTAAATGCTTTTCTAATCTTACTTCCTTCTTGAGAATTTGAGAAACATATTTAGCATTAGTGTTTTGTTTCCTTATATGTCTTCGCATGTCCAGAACTTCATGTGATGAACTATATTACATAGTAGTTAGCTGGGACTCAGTAGTTTGGAATTATTGCTCAGTTTCGCAGTTATGCAAAAATTACAAATATATTCAGTATTCCTTTAAAAGTAACATTCATTAAAGAGCCTGTTTATATTCAAATGTCATGTTTTGACGGCAAGTTCAGTATAAATCATAGACTAATCATGGCAGACCATCTGTGTGGTCCACTTTTTGTTTTGTTTCAGTCCAAAATTAACCTCTCATGGAACAATGCAAGGCACTTAAATACTGCTTTTAGCACGGTTCCTGACTTCAACCAACGTCAGTATTACATCTTAAGTTTGTGAAAATGAACCGGTGTTTATTTATACAAATATGAATGATTTCCGTTTTTGCATCATGTTTCGTGCATTCTTTATCGACGTGGCGTAATTCTCTGCGTGTCATCTCGACTCTTCGAGAGATCTGGTTGATGTGGTGTCACTTTCTCAGTGAGAATTTTAGAGGTAATTTTCGTGGTCAATTATTCTTTTATTTGAATACAGATGTACACTTTTTTGTTCTTAAATTAACTTGCGTATAGCTTATCTCGATCAAAACCCGGTTGGCAAGTAAATTCCGGAGCTACAAAGTGGATTTGGGGATAAGCCCCTCAGAACATAAATACAAGGCGTAATATTCTTTAGGCATAATGACAAGATTTACTTTTGCCAAAATGATGAATCCTGGCCCTTGCCTGTTAATCACTGGGCTTTTATAATGAGCATGAATGAAGACCAATGAAGTAAAGGCTGGGTTTGAAGCTAACAGCAGCAACGTTTAATCTAGAAAAATACGGCATAAGAAACTTCCGAGAACTCAGAGATTAACCCTGGGAAACCACAGCTTGTTAGAGATGTTCGTGCTGAGTGTCGAGAGATCATTTTGAAACGCAAACTGAAAAAAGATATCATTATAACAAAGCTAGAAAAGCCGCGCTATTAAACTCGGTATGCGGACGTGAGCGTGCATCATAATCGAAAATCCGGCAAGGAAGCGCGCTCGCCATTTCCATTGTCCATGTTCTCAATCAATTGATTCATACTCTTAGCTGTGCCTCCTCGAGCTGTGATGCACTTTAGACTTTAGAGAGCTCTCAAGGTGCTAAAGTTTCTCTCGGCTGCACCACGATCAATTCTTAGGCTTGTTTTAGTGCTTTCCAAACTTTCCAAGTGTATCACACAACTCGACGGTGCATGTTAAGGTGTGGATCGTTTGATAAGTATAACTCAGATTAAAATTAAGGAATGTTGTCTAGATGAGGATCTTGAGGTTATTTCCATGAAATATTGCGGCGATTTCGAGGCCATGAGTTAAATTCCTGCCAATTCTCGTTTTTGCTACCTAACAGTAAATATAAAGATCGCAAATATCCCAGCTTCCTCGCTTAAAAATCTCGTCAGATCTTAGCCGACAGTTATCGGTTGAAACCCTATCGAGACATTTAAGCTACGGTAGAAAAATTCAATGATTCGCCAAATAAGGTTTACCTTTACTTTTTCTTCTCATCGTTTATTGGATAAAAAGACTGAAGCACCGTTAAGTTAAATTGTTAAAGTTAAAGTAAAGTATGATTTCACTAAAAAGCTTCGCAATATGTATTAAAACACCTGTATTTTATCCGCCTCTATTAAAGACAGAAATAAGAAATGAAAACAAACTTTACATGTTAGTTTTAAAACAATGTCGAATGAGTATTGTTCTCCAAGACATTTGTTCGTCTGATGAGATTCTAAAATTCCAGGTGATGATAATTAAATTGCTTTTAGAGCTGGTGTTGGGTTACTAAAAGTATAATAAGTGTGCTACGATGCTGGGACAACAATCTTAAAAAGCAGCCCTGTGTTCAGCAAGGGAAGGCTTAGAGACATTAGAACATTAATCATCTTGTTCCTTCTGGCCATATTTGACACAATAATCGTCCCTTGGAAGCTTTTCTCGAATTTTAAGTATTTAGGTACATGTATGCAATGACACCTGAAATATCTTAGTTCGGCCGACACTACGTATCCGGACATACATTGTGATCAAATCAACGTCGTCAACCAGAATAGGAATTCTTGTTGTTTCAAAATATAGCTACCAGTAATGCGCTGCCTTTTCTACTTTTCTACTTATGCGCTGTAAATATTCAGTTACAAGAACCTAGTAATTGACCAGGCGTGAGAGCAAGATGGCTGCTATTGATCAAGTTTTTTTCCCGTATTTATGGAGTTCGACTCCGTCTCGGTTCATAAGCTCACAAAAAACGAAGCCATTATCCAACCATCTTGAACGAACAAACTTGACTAATACATGTTAAGTTTATATGAAATAATTCATACTTGAACTGCGGTTGTAGATGAAAATGAAGAATGTTCATCGCAGTTAATTTAAGCAATTGGAAGGAAGAAGCCTGAAAAAATCAGGGCTTCAACGGGATTCGAACCCATGACCTCCTCGAATACCGCTGCGATGCTCTACCAACTGAACTATGAAGCCACACATTGGGAGCGAGGTCAATTTATTGAGTTCATATCTCCAGTGAGGAGTGAAATGGTGTAAAGTTTATATGAATTGACCTCTCTGGGGTGATCATACTTCACTTTCTCAGTTGACCAATACAGAATTTATTTTTGGCTTTCGGAATTTTTTTCTTGCGGAACACGGCGTGTAGGCACGGACACGAACTTTATACAGATCACTCATTCAACCTTATTTTGACTACTGCTCACCCCTGTGAGATACATGCCGGTGGTAAGCAACTGAAAGATATTAAATTACAAAAAAAATCAAAATCAGGAAGGCAGGAAGGGTTATTACAGGCTCTTCATGCATATAATGTTAGGTGTGCAGATGTGTTGAATAACTTGAAATGGAAAAACCCTTGAAGCCAGGCGCTTCCATACAAAGGCTACCCTTATGTATAGAATCTTCCGCAATGGTCTATCTGCCCCCAACTGAATAACTCCTCTGTAAAACTCAATGATACTAACATAAATTACAATCATAGGAATATCGAGACCGGATGTAGCACTTCTAAGGCCATACACAAAGTTTCTGAAGCGCAGCTTTAAGTGTAGTGGTGCAATGCTCTGGAACAATCTTTCCTATGAGGCAAAGACCGCACAATCGCTTTCGGATTTTAAACACTGACAAACTTGCCTCCTTGCCTTAATTCCATGCCTTCTACTTGATTGCACTGATTCCATGTAATATACTGTACTATTTTTAACATCTTTAATGAATTATCTTAAATACATATATACTTTATTGTAACGTGTTTACCTACCCCCACCTGGAAATCAGCTTTTGTTGTGTGTGGCTAGCGTAGTGAAATAGAGTTGCCCTGTATAGGGGAATTTATGCTGACGTCATTGTTTACATTTTTGATCATCTGCATACGACTTTGCGCACAGAAGAAACTTGTTGGGTATGTATTGACTCCAGGCAGCTAAAGAGCTAGTGAAACATAATACATGGTTAACGTTTTCGCTCTTTGGGTGTAATATTCAACGAGACCTTGTCTTTCAAAAACTTCAAAATTTCTGAGTGGCAAAAGTGCTAATGAGCTCATATATTCTTCTTGTAAAATTTTCAGTCTTTAAACCCGCGTTGCTCAAAAAGTATTCAATACATCAGGCTCATATTCATTGGTAGAGTTAATTGTACTATGAACTTTCAATATTCAGAACTGATTGATATGTAACTCCATCAGAAACTGAATTGCTTATGCTAATGAAGCAAATATTGTAAACAAGGATTTCCCCATTGTAGTGTATTGTATTGTAAAGTATTGTATTGAATTGTATTGCATTGCATTGCATTGCATTGTATTGTATTGCACTGTATTGTATTGTATTGTATTGCATTGTATTGTATTGTATTGTATTGTATTGTATAACAGGCAGCCTGGAATAGCAGACTAGATTCTGACCGTACTTGTGTTTGACGCTTAACAGTTCA
>JAHPZR010003882.1:22500-27500 GCA_019787425.1 Platygyra sinensis
CCGGCAAAATGACAACGATCAAGGCAAAACCCGGGAATTTAAAGACAGAGCCCGCGAAGCATCATGCCCGCCCCCAGGAATAAAACGCATGATGGAATTTGAGGGATCAAACAAAATCCCGCGACGCGCTAATTATGTATGCAGTGAGAATAGTAATTAATTGTTAGCGATTTTTTAAAGCATAAGCACGCAACACGTACAGAATTAATATATCTGACACCTAGGACACTAAGGTCAAGATATTGAGTTGACTGTTAAAGGGAGAGCAAATTGTAATCGCTTTTTCGTGTTTTTAAGAAATTTAAATCTAGGCATGCATGCAGCGCGTACAAGGGTTAATTTTATTTTTGTCAATCTAAAGCGCTGGAAGCATTTAAGTATACTCTTACCTGTATTGGTTACGTTAACTCAACGAGTTTTATTATACTGCTTAGTGTATATTTACACATCTTTATCGCTTTTCAAACTCTCATGTCTTAATTTTTAACCTAATATATGCAAAAAACTTTAATCAGCCTATTAAATTGAAACTGATTAGAAATTTGTTATGACTTTCCAAATTCTCATGTCTGAAGTTTTATTATCGTTTTATTATAAATTTTAATTGGGGAATAATAAATTACGGATTGAAAATGGTGTAGGCAACAATACCGAGACTCTAACAAATTTGAGAATCTGCTTTATCTGCACATCACATGAGATACAGTTTCTTTTCTCATCCCGGTTGTGTGAAAGCAGGCATTTAAAATTCTTCAATCAAATTAAAGAGAGACAAAATATCGTTGATGAGTTAGATATTAATGCAATAGTTTTGTTCCTCTTTAACAACATTGATCGTACTGTATGCCGATCAACTGCTGCCTTTATTTTCCAAGCAATGCCCCCAGCTGGTTAATGCTCAATCAAGAACTGGTTCATTTAATTAAAACATTATCGAGCAATTCTACACTGTACAACATAATTATACTTTTGCTAGCATTGATAGCAGTTTATTTGATTTTGATAACAAGGCAATCGACTTTAAATGAAAACATTCCGGATTGATAATCGCAGTTATATAACAACGACTATAGCACTTGTGAAATTAAAACTTGAAAAAATTCTCTGCAGTTCAAATATATGATATTTCATATGTTCAATTGCATTCTTCCCTATCGTGACTGATATATTACGAACTCACAACATGGCCAGCTCCCAGTTGGCTTGATGACTGGTATCGCATAGTTCACTTGGGTTCGAATCCCGTTCAAGCAAGAATTTTTTCAGGTTTAAATTTCACAACTGCTTAACTTCACCACTTCACCTTTTCGCAGTTCAGATATATGATATTTCATACATTCAATTGCAAAGCATTCTCGATGATATAGGGTATTTGTAGAGAAGACATTAGTGAAGGTAAAAGCGTTACTTAAATGGATACTTGAAACAACAAGTCGCATATGAGAGGACGGCTGGAAAAGATAGAAGGCGCATCGAAGCCTGCAGCAATTTGAGTGTTTGGGAAGTTTCTTTGTCATAAATATAGCCGTTTCCCACGGCGGTTTTGGAGCAAAAAAGGTAGATAAATAAAAAATTGGGTTTGTCACCTCATTATTGAAGTTGAAGTTTTTGGGCGTGCCTTCCGTTAGCTTCATATTTGTGGAGGGACACTCATTCGTTTGAATAATGAGTTACCGTTTGCTTGAACAAACAAGGTTTAAAACTCAGTGTCCTCGCTCATAACTAGTCGTCATTAGACTTGCTACTATGATTAAGGTTTTACCCTTTTTTCAGCTTTATTGGCATCCTAAAGAATTACAAAAGACTAGAGATCAGGTTTTCTGTTTTGAAATATCTTTATCAGTTCCGGAGATAAACAGTTAAGATTAAAAGATGTTAAAAATATGCAAATTGATGAGGATACTTAACCCAATATTACACCATATCAAGTCTATAATTAGAGTTATCTCGGCCAATTTGAGGCATGGGAGAGAACAATGAAGCTTGGAAGAGCAATTGTAATCTAGGAATAACACCTACGACTTTTAAAACCCCGTTACAATGGCGACTCACACTCTTCCAGTTGTCTCCAACAATATTTAAGTGCAGAAAAATTAAAGTAGGCCAAAAATTCGAGTTAACGAGCTTATATGCCTATTGGATTATCCAGATGAGGCACCGTTGGCCAATATCAAAATGGCTCGATTTTCGTCTTTCACCCGAGCACTCGGTCTCCTTTCTCGATCAGCGGCTAGATATCGACCCCACGCCAAAGGAAACCAGAAAATATTTAACCTCGAGAAGGTCTGGAATTCAGTGTGTTGCCATGGTGGGAAAATTGTCAAGCTCATATTGTGTAGCGCATCTAGTAGAATCTTTCTTCAAAGAATCAAACATTTCTGAAACAATTTTATTGAGATAACTTTCATCACTGAGTTTAAGTGTAATTGACATATTTTAAAATCTTCTCTGGGACGAGAAGAGATATTTGAAAATAGGGAACAGCATTTACGCGTTCGGTCTACTTGTTAATGTTCTTCAACGGCTGAGATTGGACAGATACGTATTTCATTATAGTAAAGACTTTGTAGAAGCTGCGAAAATTGAAAACCAAGCGGAGGAAAAGTGTATTTTGATAGCTAGCAACAAAACACATTTCTTTTTCGATATGACTGCTGCTTACCTCAAAGGAGAGATTTTGGAAGGTGCTGTTCATCCTCAAATTCATTCTAGAAGTAGTGGTCTGGTCTCAATCCCGACAAAATAAACTGAAAAGATGAATAAAACAGCATTCAAGTACCATTTCTGGCGTTGTGCTCTCTAAAACGAACCACTCTGATTGTCAAGATTTAACATTTAGAAAAGATGCCCATAGAAATGCAAGTTGCCATAGAAATAAATGTCAAACCAGACTGTTCAAGATAAATTTTGAAAATTTTCACCAGATTTGGAGTTCAGTGCTTCAGTACTTTTTAACTTACAAGCATTCAAAGTTAGTTGGGCGAAAAAAGCCCCTCCTGGTTTATGACAGGTTGACCCTACGACAATGTATGCGTGATATTCGTTTGTGAGCATTAAAGGGTGGGGTGAGGGAATGGCTCTTTGTTTCACTTTATCAGTTCAGAACAGAAAAACGTACTGCGCAGCTTTCTACGCATCCCAGTAGCCCTACTTGCGGGCTCAGGTTATAATGCAAGCTGCCATTAGCTGCAATGGTTCACAATGGTTGAAAAGAGCGGCGGCCTGTATTAAGGTATGCGAGGATGTCTTTCGGTTGATTCATTTTTACTTGGGCAAGCATAAAGAATTTTTTCCGCACTTCACTGTTAAGAAATCAAGTCTCCCCCTACCTGCTGAGTGGCTCTCTTGCTTATATGTTCAGCGGATTGCTTATAAATATGAAATATGTAAAGAGTGTTTGTGGATAAAATCTTTCTTGTCTACCACGGGAAAAAAAGGGCTAGGTAACCGTCTTTAAGTTAATTTTGTCCGAAAAAAAATTGATTCCCAATCGAAACAATACACCAGCTTTCCATTAGTGTGGTTAAAATGTTTCTGCTTATTGGGAATGTTTGGAAAGCATACAAAGTTCGTAACCTGTTTTGTTAAAGCAATCGACGAAAATCCCGCCATTTTTTCAAACTTGGAGCCTGGCGCACAGTCTAAACTCGCGCATGCTTATTGGGTTTTTCCGTTCTGAGTCCTATCAGCATTTACAAATTCGTTTGCTCAATAGCAATCAAGACTAAAATGGTGTGGTATGTATCAAGGCCTGTCTACGTTAGGCGCCATTAAGTGTCAGCCATGATATTATATCAGCCTTAAATTATGTCAAATTCCAACATTTTAGGTCCGCCATCTAAGAGTCTAAAGGATTGAGTTTCTTGCATTAAATAGTGCAAGTGTGACTACTTTATACTGAGTATCAACCAACTGGTGGACTAATGAAAAATCCTGCATTTTAATTGGCTACGCTACTAGAGGACTATTAGTAATAGTCCTCGAGTAGCGAAATTCGCTGGTATTTCTTTCATTTTATATCCAAATAAATATTTCTTCAACTTGCATTTGCTAACTTTATTATTGCCTTTTCTGTCCGATTAGTTTGATGATACTAAAACAATCGACTCTTCGCCCTCAAAAGGCCACGGGTCAATAGCCCATTCGGCTTCGCCTCAAGATGGGCTATACCCGTAGCTTGCAAGGGCTACGGTTCTAATTGTAAAATCTGAACCAAAATCTCCGCCAAAACAGCAATTTAAGGTTCAAACTCTAGCTTGATTTTGGTGAGACACCCGTTCGAAACGCGGAGTATTAGAGAAGCGTAAAGTCGCGTGAAGAAACAATCGACAGAACAAATTTTTTCCTGTCAAATATTAGCAAAAGTCAGCAAAAAATGTGACCAGAATACCAGGGCCGGGTTGTTCGAAAGCCGATTAACGCTAACCCAGGATTAAAAGTTAAACGGAGTATTTATTATTTTTTTTGTGTAAAACCGTTTTTTACTGCTGACGTTTTGTGTAGTTTGAGCTTAGTCAAGTTCAAAACTGAAGGACGAACAGTACAAACAGAAAACCTCATCGAAAAGTTACAAAACTCAAATCAAAATTCTCGCTAATCCTGGGTTAGCTTAAAGTGCCAGTTCGACGAAAATTGACATCAATTTTTTCCGCATTTTTTCGCACAGAATAGACAATTTAATCGTAAAACATTCTTCGATGCAAATAAAATTGAATATAATCACAGTTCAGGTGGAAAAAAGCTGCTATAAACTTACGAATTTTTCGTCCGCCATTAATCGAAACCGGTTCCAGTTGAGCCCGCAATTTAACAGCAGTAGATCACCTTGTGACGTCATACTCGTAACGTTTCACAACTTTTCGCAAAGTAAACACCCAAAAGTGATGGATTTTGCTCTTCTACAAGTACGCTGAGAGTCCATATCAAGAATATTTTTTCGTGTTAATGCCGAAACGGAAACCCTCGATGCTTTTGAATATCTACAAAGGCGATTTCTGGTT
>JAHPZR010003882.1:32500-39713 GCA_019787425.1 Platygyra sinensis
CAATGGCGGACGAAAAATTACGAGAAATACCGTGAGAAAAAACGGACTTCCAGCACTCGGGTTGAAAAACGGCTTGGTCTGGTGAGTAACCGCTACATAAACTTTCGAAAAATCCACAAACATAAACTTCGGAAAATTTGATCGAACTGGCACTTTAATCGGGATTTGAACAATCCGGACCAGCAGCGTGAATGTCGTTAGCGCACTTAGGGTAGGGACTTGAAAGGGTTAAGAAGGCAGACGAATGAGGCGAAAGGGCCAACACTGAGGGTGGTAAATACTGTGGAAATTATTCTGTTTTCTTATTGGTATGTCAAACCGTTAAAAATTGGTAATCACAGCCCTTCTGTGTACGGTCTGTGAGTTCATCCAATATGAATATACAATTGGGCAACTACATCACCGATCGCTGCGCTTCTTGACAGTGTTAATAAAAGATACAATGACAGAACAATATCTGAGACAAGCACCTTTGAATTTAGACCTCGTTGGCGAACGCACGTACGGCAGAGTACATGGACGAAAAAAATTAAGTGATGATGATGATGATGTTGCTCCAATCAGCAACAATATCTTTCTAAATTTTAAAATGATAGGTCCGGGCGCCCTTGCGGTACCAAGGCAAATTACATTATAATGATAGGACTGTTGGCTGTCTTATGATCTGTGTGCATTAGTGGAACTCTTCTCACTACTATGCATGTTTTATACAAAGACGACTGATCCGGTTTTTTATCTCTCTCATGATGTCCCACTTCTTGTGTCTTTTCTTAGGCGTCTCTAGAACCGCACAATATTAGTATACGATGCAGTTATAAAGATAGTAAAACATAAATGCATATTAATTCAAAGGAACACGTTTGGGCAAAGTCTTTTGGATGGCTCACATATCAAGACATTAAATTGTCAAGATAATTTTCAGTGCTACAGCATCAACTTTCACTGAGCACGCACGATTGTCTAGTCGTATGCCCTTCGAAGCTTTTACAGATGTACGCTATCGTTTGTCACCATGTAAAAATACAAACAGAGCAATTATTTTTTCTACCCAAACCCGTGAAGCCGTATTTGTTCGCACTATATGGGCTTTTGTCTTTGGACATCGTCCTCTCCACTATTATTTAGGCGTTCTTCGCCAGCCGACGGTGGGCACACTCGTGTGCCACTCTTCAAGACTATGTATTATAGCGGAGCTTCAGTGTAGCACCATACTTAAGAAAAATTGGTAACTCATCAAGCCGAGAAAATTTGGTTATGACGTCAGCGTACGAGCGATCTAACGCCGTCCGTACAGACTCTGGGGGAGGAGGAGGGATGTCTCGAGGTAAGCCTCACGGGGGAACTAAGGAATGCTATCTTTTCTCGGCAGGTTTGTCAGAAAAAAAAACACTCATTTGTATTTGTCATGTCAACAATCGATCGGGGACGTTGATCTAACGTTGAAAATAGATCGAGTTTATCTCAAGCAGAACATTAAAGAGAACTACAGAGGGCAAGAATTAACAGCTAAAAACGTGGCGAAGAAGATCGGGAAAGAGCGGCCCAGCAGGGCTAGAAAGAAGGCGAGAAAAGCTTAACACTGAACAATGTGGAGAATCTTGCATCGAGTCAGTGCTAGAGAAAGGAGATGAAATAATGCCGAACAATGCCGTCAGGCAGGGCAAGTGAGAGCTTTAGGAAAGAACTGAAATACCAGGAAAATTGACTCAAAAGACTACAGAACTTCGCGCGTCAAGATATGATGTGTAGCCATGCAAGAGAAGTCGCATGATTTCATGAGGTGATCGGCAAGAAAAATCAAACGTGTCTTGAGTGTTTGTTCAGTTCAGTCTTCGCAACTTTTGCTGGAGGTTCTTCGGATAGGATTCACACTGAAGTGAACTGCCAAATTGTGGTAACCGACTTTGTTTACATAAAAAAAAGATTGCGTTTTCCATAAAAATGATCCAGTTGCTTCAGCGAGATAAGTTTAAGTTAAGGTTATATCAATGAAAGGTGTAAAGTCTCCTTGATTTTCTGGTTTGGAACCATGCTGCGAGAGATTTGATAAATTTCAAAAACTAGAGTTGTTGTTGAATATAAATTTGTATAAGCTTAATTATTGTAAACAAATAAGCTTATACTAGTTTTCTGTCGTTTTTCGCCGTATATACCGATAAAAGTAACAAAACTGTATTCGTAAATACTGTCAGGCGAGTGCTTTCTTTGTGTTAGCAGGGACAGCCGCTTCGTAGACAGCCATAATTTCTTCTTCTGTTTACTTTTGGAAGAAGGAAACCGTTGCTTTGCTTTTGACGTTCGTAAGCTCAATATGTTGTCATGCATACTGCGTTTAGAAATTATATATATGGAGACTTCCTCGTTTTGTTTGCTCGATTTATTGGGTTTGGTGAAATGCCCGGCTGAATTTCTTTTAAAGTTACTGTTAAAAGACTGGTAAAACTATGGCCGTAAAAATAACTGCAACTTAAGCCGTCGCCAATTATAATGTTCGAATTTAGCTTGTGCTTTATCACCAATAATTATTAAACTCGAACGCCGCAAGGCTTTGAGATTTTCGAAGTTTTCCGGCTTCTAAATGCATTTCAGCTCTGGTGCGTCTAGAATATATTTCTTATCCATTTGGCTGTAATGTTGTTAATGTTGTTAACATATATAAGCTGGCTGACCAAATGTACCTATGCATCAAAACCTAAGAGTGTACATAGTACAACTTACTTACATACAGGGTTTACTTATTGTTTTTTGACATAATTTAATAACATTATTTTATCACTAATGGAGTCCACTAATGGAGTCACACAGTAATTGACAGTTCCTGCAGTTCACAGTCTTAGTGGAGAAAAAAAGCACATCACTTATTGAAATTGAATTATAAAATTGAATTATTATATATATTGAAAGCTCACATAGAAGTATTCATCAACAGTTTTGTTTTTTCCATTCATGCCAGAGTGATTTAGTGATTATGAAAGTTTCATTTTTGCTGCAGAGAATGGATCTCGTTGTTTTCCTGTATACTGTTTAGCTTTCATACCGTAACTGTATCTTACATGTAGTCACTTTTGGAAAGTGTCCTGAGGCTATGTAGAATTCCAGTAGTTTTAAGAGGTAGTATTAATAAAATATTTTATAAAAAGAAACCGAACTATCGATGAATGCACAGCACAAAAGCAAAAAGCAATGTACTGAATTATGTTATTAAATACATGTACAAATTCATGCCACCACAGAGTCGATTGTAAACATCGTAATGTATAGATTTAGCGAAGCTTAAAAGTGGAGCTCCTGGGCCGGGTTGATATTGTTTGGACTTCTTTTTTGAGTTTCAACAATCTCAAACTACATAAAATAAGAGCAGTGAAATTATACCTTCTGAACAAACTGACACTGATTAGAAAGTTAGCCTGACTTGAGCCCATAATCTAATAAAAAACCAGTAGTTGATCAGTGGTCAACTTTAAAAAAAATGTGACTTTGATGAGCTTTCAACCCAAGCCAGAGATATGGTCACATAATACTGGTCGGACACCAGTGGACACCAGTGGCACCTAGCGGACACCAGTGGCAGATCTAGGGAAGGGGCCTGGGGGCCCGCCCCCTCCCACCCCCCTTATTTTGGGTAAAAAATGAAGGAATGACAGAAGGGAAAAAAGCCAGCCGGGCAAGTAAATCAAAACTGGGCCCCCTCCTTTGCTCTGGGTGTGGATCTGCCAGTGGATACCTTGTTTTGACTGCTGTCAACTTACCATAACATGGCTGTCAACTTACCATAACATGGATTTTCAATATCATATGTGCAATTAAACCAAGGCTGCAACTGCCTTAGCTTTCATTTAGGTGGAGTATGGCAGCCATGTTCCACTGAGTTGGCGTCATTGGGCGCATGCGCACACGATCCATGCTGCTAACCATGTTGGCTATAATAAAAGAGTTGAATGGTTTCCTATTTCTATGTATGCATGTGACTATTTCTATAGTTATGGGGCTCTGATTCGTGGCAGCCAATGCAACAGAGCTTTGCCAGAAAACAACAACAACAACATTCTAACATAGCTCCAAGGCTTTCAGGTCAAAATTGACAAGTTTTGAAGTTTCATTTGTCTCCAATTGAAGCTTATAGACCAGGAAATTTAAAATGAAATACCACCCTAATGGGAGCATCCAAATCATCTTTAGAGCTACAGGTCAATGCATTTTTTGCCAATTGAATTTGTTAATACGGTTCCAGTCCTTAAGTGCTTATTAAACAATGTACCGGTATCTGCAACTTGCCAAAGTCAATTTCAGTGAAAGGTTACAGAACATAGGATTTCAAAAATATCTGGAGTGATAGTACAGAAATCAATTTTGGGAAAAAAATATTTCAAAATAAAATATTGTTATTAAATGTCAAATTGGCTGCATCGCGTGGACTTAAGACACCTCAAGAAGTATATGCTAATGCTAAAGATACTATATTTAACAACAAAGTGATTCTAAACTATATCCTTATTCTAGATCTAAACTACATATTAATAATATCACTCAAGATTGCATACCTTTCATGACCTAAGAGCAAGATCAAGATCAGGTCTACTGACTTTTTTTTAAAAGAGGAACCCTGGGAATACACAGGGCTATCACTAATTTATTAGTTACCTGTCGCCTTATTCTCCACACTCATGGCAAATTAACAATAATCATAATCATAACGGACGTTATTACAGTACACACTGTACTGATAAGGTGACTCTTCATCTATAAATTTACATTAATGGTAAGTCATGCTCATAGTTGTTTGTACTTTATGGGTGAATTAAATTGTCATCAGTGCATTCAATTCACCCAATAGTCCTTTTAATTTAATGGTTAGCTTTTCTCATTTGCATTGAAATCTAATCCAACGCGGGTGCAATTCATTTTTGGGCCACAACTACATCTGATTGTTCACTGATTTGCCTCAGAGGGTTGGATTATTTTAATTATTAACAATTGAAGCTCCGCTTTTAGGCTTGGCTAAATCTATATATTAGGAGTTAGCAAGTAAACAAAAAATAATCAGAACAGGAATTTTAAGCTATGTTTCCGTAAAAAATATGGTAATCTTGACAAGAATATGACACTGAGCGAATATATGTACCTACTTTTGTCCTTCATCACACCTGCTGTAAATATATAATCAATTCTATAAATATCAAGATTATAAATTATGGTTACGTTGTAGCCAAACTAGCGAGTTGTCGTTATCACAGTTTCGCTGACCATTTTGGTATTTTTGGGTTGCACCGTCGCGCAATTAAAAATAACACGAAAACCATTCAGTGAACAAACTCAACTGAGAAGTTATAAGGTTATAGGAGATGAATAATTCAGACACTTCTCCAAGTTTTAGGTCTGTACGCTTTCCTGATCTTCAAATATTAGTGGAAATAAATTGCACAAATTTTCAGAGCCCAGTATGCATGGAGCCGCCATGTTGGTGTTCCTCCAAGGGACACCAACATGGCGGCCGGAAAATAGTGGCATCATCTGGAACTTACTTTAGCTATCTAGGCCGCTGATTATCTGAGCTGATCAAGCGAACATTTAAATAAGCACTTTTCCTAAAACTTAAACTTCTGAAAAGGCTAAAAATCCCGAGATAAATATCTATTTTTCGGCAAGAACTTCATGATAGCCCACATATAGAGGACACTCCCCATATTGTCTTATCCTATATATATGGAATGTCTTATCCATATATGGATATGTGGGCTACCATGAAGTTCTGACCTATTTTTCGATAAACACGTTCATAGCTTCATGTCACGCACCGCCATAACCTGATAACTGTAAAATTTAAAATGTGCCTGTTTTCAGACGAAGCATGTTCTTGAGCTGACACGTTCACAGTTATAAAATTTACTCCTTCTCATACCTGATGAAGATAATAACTTTGGTGGCACTTTAGTTTTGGATTTTAGGAAAATGATGACGCCACGTGCAACCCAAGAATTCTTTTAAGTTACTCCTTCCTTGTTTCGTGCTTACGGGATTACGAGCCATATGGATCAAAACGAAACGTGTTTTCTGCCCCTTAATTTTGAAGCTATGATGATAACTTCCTCTTCCATATACAGCGTCCTTTTGATTGCTTCACTTGCTAGGAATTCCCTGCTTATCTTCGTCTCTCTTAAATCAAATATCACAATAAATCTGTTAATGCCATATTGTTGAGACACGAACACCTTATTTGAGTCGCTCTCCCTCTCCCACCCGTTCGATGTTGTCTACAAACCGTATAAAAGCTCTATTTCGTAAGGAGTTCTGACAAATTGTGCTTTCCAACATTGAATGGGGGAAAAGGGGGTGTGCGTGGACCAACGACTTATGACAGTGATTCATTTTGTAGCTGCTTCAGATCTCTTGTTCTCCATTGTTCACTTTCCTCGTGAAATTGTGACTCAAATCAAGGGCTCGACGGCTTTTCTAGTCCATGGATGGATTGGGCATGTCCTCTCTAAGTTATGTGCCTTTGTCACAGATGTTGCCATAATTGCCGTGTCCGCACTAACCTTGATTTTTTTTGCCTGCTGTTAGGTTGGTGATAGTTGCATTTCCAAGGAAACATCATCGAATCACTGTCAAACAGCGAAGGTTCTCATTCTTTGTACTTGGATTTTACCGATGGCAATTCGTTTCCATATTTCTACACTTTCCGTTTGGATACAATAAATAATGGTAATTGAACAAAGCGGAGTGCAATTTGTATAGGTTATCATACGGTTTTTCTCGTTCAATTTGGAATTAACTTGCACGAGTGAGCTTTTTCAAAAACTCACTCGTGCAAAGTAATTTCAAATTGAACGAGAAAAACCGTATGATTACTTATTAATAATACAAACATGAAAAAATTCGCGCGGGAAAAATGCCGGAATATGTTTCTTGAAGCCATTTTTTCGCATTTGAGAAAACGTTTTTCAGAGTTTCCGTACAACATTTTTGTCACTGCTTTACAAGAGATCATTGGCCTACAAAATTACTCATTGTCTGTCTATAAATCATAATCCAGAATTACGATGTGCAATTTGCACTGGTGTTACACTTGAACTGCACTGCTCTCAGCCAATCAGAATCGAGTAATGTTTTGATGTGTATTATTAGGTCTGAAATCATACGCGTGACTTCAAAATCGAACGCGCGCGCAGCGCGAGTTCGATTTGGAATCACAAGTATAATTTCAGACCAAAAT
>JAHPZR010003884.1:0-15727 GCA_019787425.1 Platygyra sinensis
AAAGGCGTAAAATATTGAAAAACAGGAGTTATTTTGTCACGTGTAAAACGCGATGACATAGCTTCAATTGAAGTTTTTTGTTTTATCGCCCAAATTTCCGACCACTTTATGTAGAGAACAATATAAAGTTAGATACACACGAGAAGAAAACAAAATGCGTTAAGGTAACCAATGAGGCAATAAAAAGTAACTAAGTGATCGAAGAACCGAGGGCAATGTGAGCGCCATATGTACTCCCGGCTACGTATGAACTGTACTTATTGGGACCATCAATCATTTTGTCTTGGCTCTCTAGTTTTGTCTCAACGGCTCGTGGCCATCGGAGGAAGGACATCCAAACGGCAGTCAGCGAGGTCAAGATGTCACGTCAAACGACGCTTGGCCGTTTTGGCTTTAAGGAAACTGAGCATTTCGCACAGAAATTGCGTGATGGAAACGAAAGCCTGTACCCGATTTTGTTTCAACTGCGTCAAGGACAATTAAGTGTCATCACTGCAGTAAACTCTTTGTTAACCAGCAAGGGTTGTTTTATACGGTTAAGTTAAAAACATAAAATTGTATTGTACTTACAGATGTTCAACATACAAAATTATATCTATCCTTTTCAAAATCTCTAAAATTTTCAAAATATATTCTTATAAAAAAAAGAGTGTATTCGGTTTCTGTGATGTCCAAAATCAATTTATCTATCTGCACTGAGAAAGTTTCCGATTTCGTTTTCAGGTAAACCAGGAAATACAGTTCCATCGATAAGAAAGCTGCAGTCAAACACATTAAAACAGTTAACTGAAGCTGTTGTTCCTAATGTAGAGCATGCTGTACGCATGTTTGAAGCTCAAGACGGGCAACTTCAGCGGGAATGGAGAGTTGGCCGGGACCTGCTAACGGGAGATAATGCTCGTCAAAAAAGGAAACGCTTCTTTCTTGAAAGGCATTCCTTTGAGGACATATTTACTGCTCTAGTCGGTGACAATTCACGGCCCTTTAAAAATGGTCTTAAGTATATCATGAGGCTCACTTATTCTATGTAAAAAAACCACATTTATTGTACCTTAATTAAAGGTATTTGTCTTTACTTTAAAGCATGTGAAGTTGACATTACATATACATATAAGCATTTGTGTATAAAATGTTAACTCCATACAAACACATATGTTAGTATGAGATCGTATGACTAATTAATAACAAGCGAATACCTCTCAGAGCTACTATAGGTAACAACGAACTTTAAACAATTTGTTTACAGCATTATAGAAATCATCCTTTGGTATTGTCAATTAGACACAAGAAGTCAACTTAACGAATTAACTACTTTCTAACTCAAGTAAATAACTCAATCAATGATCTTTGATCAATCAATTCCACTTTGTGAGACAATCTTTCATTCCTATTTGGCAGTTTAAATGTTTTAAATGCCTAAGCCAGTCTAATCGCTGTCTGTGGAGCTGACTCCACCTGGTATCATAGAAACTTTTTCAGAAAGCTCCCTGATTCCTGAGAGAAGAATGTGGTATATAGGCCCCTTCCGTTGCTTGCAAAGGGGACATTTGTCATCCTGCCTGGCTGACATTTCATTGACACAAGAAAGACAGAAAACATGATTACAACAGGACGTAGCATGTGGTACCTCGTCCTTGGTAGTTGCATAACAAATTGGGCACTTTAACATTTCTTTTACGAAGGCAGCAATATCTTTGTGTACACCGTCTGATCCCTTCACTAAAAAGGCTTGAGTTTCATTTAACTTCTTATCCATTGACTTTAATAGATTCCTCTATACCACTAATAGCGCCGTCTGTCTTTGACGGATTACTGAAGAAAACACCGCTTTACCCAGGAACTGGATCTGTGTAAAGGCCAGCATTTACTTTGCACACAGCAAAGATTTTGCGGCTTCCTGTCCAATATTTTCCTGCAAATCACATTATTCTAATTAGGAAATATACCTTTTAAATAAATTATGTAGTAATCGTCAAGATCAATAGTTGTAGAACCCACCTAACAGATTAATTAATTTGAAATATCGAAGAATTTGTCGGTGTCCACAGAATAAAAGTAAAATGGCTTTTACTAACTAAGTAAAATACTGTACGCATCTGTCTGACCTGTATTGCTATATAAGCCACAGAAAAAAGGAAAAAAACAATATTTGTGCAATGGTTTTTAATGTGTCATATTTATAAGAGGAAATGGTCCCCGATCATTTTGTTTTATGGAGTACTAATGTGGGATGTTATGTTCAGCAAAATTTCAGAGTTTCCTCGAAACATGTTTGATTGATATGTATAGCTGGCATTATCCCGCTTCATCGTGCCCATGGCTAGTTCATGGTCACATGACATCTAAGACGTCTAACAATGAAACTGTTTCCCCTGGCAATGCCATGAGCAGGCAACATTGCCAAAACTATGATGTTAAAGGGGAAACAGTTCACTGTTACCCACGAAATGTTGATCTCTGTTGCACATCATTTGTCAATAAGGTGATCATTAGTTTTCCACCGGTTTGACCGAGAAAATATTCTTCTCAATGCGCACGTTAAACACTCAATGACTCACGAATCACAAATCTCAACACTGAGATTCTTGTGAAACAAAGTTCACTGTTCCCTAACGGACAGGTCACTAAGTGTTTAAAGTGTCTATACCGCCAAAAAGTTATTTTAGGTTTTCATCATCTCTATAACATCTAAAAATGTCTTCAAACCCAAAGAAGTGAATTCCGATGCTTTTTGGCATAAAATCAAGCTTTAAATTTCCCGCCTTGGCCACGCCCAATGAAGATGACCTCGTAATGTTAGATTGGTGACGAATGACGTCACTTCAGGAATATCTCGAAGCTTTATGCTTTTATTTTGCTTGCTTGACGACCGCATTGCTTCACAAACTTCAATTTGTTTGTTTTTTGGCGAGGAAAACTCCTCACCACTACTGAAACAACAATTACCTAAGGGACTGGTCAAAAAGTACAGGGGGGGGGGGGTGGGCCGGAGCATTTCAAAATGTGGTGGTTGGAAAACACATGACCCACCCCTTCCATTTGGCACAAAACTGAATGACCCACCCTTAAATGAAGGTTGAAAATCACATGACCCACCCCCCTCCCCCCCCCCACCCCGCATAAGACATGACATTTTTGGTTACATAATCTGACAAAATCACCTTTTGTGGATGAAATTGTGGTATTATTTTCGTTTTAGTTTTATTTCTTAACAATACAAAATCAGGCAAAAATAATATAATGTTTCCATTACCCTTTCAACTTTTAAGTCATGACTGTAAACTCTAAGAAAACTTGACCTTTTTCTTTTCACACTAGGCCTCAAGGCAGGTAGAGCAGTGATCTATCTAGAAAACGGCTGTAGTGAGTCCTGGGAGTAATATAGCCAGACAACTCACAGATCTTTGTGCATTTGTCCCGTACCCTTGGGGACAAATAGCATGTTAAGACACAATATAATAGCAACTCTTCGGTCTTCAGCTTTCGTAGCTTGATTAAAAATATATCACCACTGTTTGTGTTATATTTTTAATCATGCAAACACAAGTTGGCCATTTGGTGTTCTTGAATACCAGTATGTCAACCGAGTGCAGTATTTTAAATATATTTGCCCCGCAACTCCTTGCTCAATCCGTTTACTTTTGTACAGATTTTACAATACATAAATTGTCATCTCTCTTGTACGCCAGCCAAGAACACTTTTTCAAATACGGCTCGAGAAGTTTTTGTCCCTTGGAACTGAACGGAGTTAACAAACAATAAAAGCAAGTGACACACTACTCAAACACCAACCCACAGTCTGCCAAGTGCCTTACAGATAGTGTGGAGCTCAGGCTTTAATTAAGGGGTGCCTTGCACTCGCCAGAGAAAAAAGATAGCCCAGGGGGGTACTCCCTTATAAGGGCTTAATGGGGACGTGCGGCCAGCCAGGGTATGTTTTTCGGGATTTTTGTCTTAAACAGGGTATCGAATTTATCATTTTTTGTCTTAATCAGGGTATCGATTTATCAATTTTTGTCTTTATTGGGATATCTTTTCTTAGACGATTGACAGCAAAATTTTTAGAAGCTCTTGTAAATTAATGTTGACTTCCGTTGACTTTGGCATTGATACCAGGCACATTAAATTTTCATTGATTACACAATAAGAAAGCCACACAATTTGTAACCGCAACTTTTAACCTATGTCTTAAACAGGGTATCAAAAATCGGAATTCTGTCTTAAACATGGTAAGAAAATCAACGATATTTGTCTTAAACAGGGTCAGGGTATGAGGGGCCGGGCCGCACCTCCTCACCCAGGGATATATCGAGTACCCCCCCCCCCCTCCCGGGAAAGATAGTAATGCGGCGGAACATTCTGTTGATAGTGACATATTTTATACGCAGGATTCATCTATAGCAGCGCATTGCAAGACTTGTGCTTAGGGCTCTTGGTCACATTTCTGTCCGTCGACTATGCCATGCTGATGAGGCCTAATAAGGCAGAAACAGCTGTCCATGGCTGCCACTGCCCGGGTGATATGGTTGTGTGCATGGCAGACCGTTGGCTGGTGTTCAAGTGTGTCACTTGCTTTAATTGCTTGAAAGGAGTTACCTTAATTGTCGATTGTGTCAAATGTGTGCCAATCTCCATAAAAAAAAAACAGGATGACCCACCCCTCAGGGGTAGCTGAAAATTGAACGACCCACCCCTAACCAAGGGTTCAAAAATTGATGACCCACCCCCTCTCTGCTCCGGCCCACCCCCCCCCCCCCCGATACTTTTTGACCAGTCCCTAAACTAGAAGAATCGCGTGATTCCTGACTTGACGTCACGACCCATTCAGAAACCCAGACTCTATTCTGCACTACTCACGGTCAACTTCATTGGGCGTGGCTGAAGCGGGAACTTTAAGGCGATATCTTAGGGCGTTAAAATCTCAGAATCCAATTTTTTTTCTTAGAATACCTTTTACACAGTATAGAGCTACCAATAACTATAAAAACCCAGTTGGCGGTATAGCTTATAGACACTTGAAGGTGTACATGAGAAGCACATTTTGTCGAGTGTCTGTAAAACTAGGAACTCACCCTGAACTCAAGCCCTGGAACAACCCCAGAAGTTTTGGAATTCTGATGGTGAAATTCTAACCGATGATCATGTTCCATTTATTTGTCTAATATTTTTATTTTATTTATATCAATTTTACCATTAATTTGATTTGAATTTACTCCCTTTTTTAATCTGTATTTGAAATTTTTAGTGGTCCGGGCTGTTCCGGAGTGTTTTGGGGATGTTCCGTGCCGGGTGTTCCGGTTGTGTTACCGATTTTAGACACCCCATTTTGTCGCGCGCAAAGTGTCTGCAGTTACAAATTTACCAAAATTATTCCGGAGCAATTTCTGCAATATCAAGCCTACACTCCCCACAAATTGAGTAATAATGAAAGTTTCAATTGAAGACTCGAGCAAAGATTAAGGCTGATGCCTTCGGGAGGATATTTTACTTTAGGTTTGTCGCGGCAGTATGTCTGCTGTCGGAAGTTTTAATTACCATAAACAAGGTCTATGGATATCACGTCAGATTTCCTCAATCGTTTAGTTTTCATTTATTACACATATAGGCACACATTACAGAACTGAATAAACCATATCTTACCTACTCGTCCTGGTGAGTCTGAAATTTCTAGGAAATCGCTGTCAAACAGAATTAGGTTCGCCGGCTGCACAAACAGCTCTCGACTCAAGGCCACTTTTACATCGGAGGATGACGTGTTGATGTTACACTTTACCAAGCAGTTTCGTAAAGGACGTATTTTTGAGTCCACTCGCTCACCAATTGTTACCTTAAAGTGATCGTTCTCGACCATTGCAGCCGGGAAAGCCTTGTTTCCTTGCATTGGTGTCTTGCCTTTCAGATTGCGCCATTGTCATCGGCAAAGAGATAGGTATCGGAAAGACCGCGCGACTCACGCAGCCAGCAGGTCGAGTTGTTCTGCATGTTAAAGAGTGCCGTTAGAGCAGCAACGGTGACATTTCTTGTAACCACCGTGCGGGTTAACTCACCGTACTTGATTCACAATTATCCATTTCGTCGCCGCTAAAAAAGACTCTTCAACTTTACGAAATAAATGTACCCACGTGACGCTTTTGGCGCGAAATGGATGGTTCCACTCATTCACATCCCCTACCCGGAAGGGCGAGATAATTTTCACTTACAAGGGTGCGGTTAGGGTTAAAAATGTCACCGGAAGTAATCACGTCATTCTACCCACCCCCGGAGGGAAAATGTGGACGACTTTACCGATGCGATATTCGAATAATGACATCGCAAACTGGGATAAACCGTGCTTGTCAGAACTTGATATCACAAGTAGCATTTCGGAAATCAAGCTTTTAATTTCTGATTTCTCAATGGTGGATTTCAGATTTTCAGGGAGTGCGATTTGCGATTTCTGATTTCTGATTTCTGATTTCTGGTTTCAGATTTCAGATTTCTAAATTCCGATTTCAAATTTCAGAGTTATGATTTTTGAATTGTTATATCTAATATCGGGTTAATCATGGCCTTAAAATAATATATTTCATATCTATAATAATCAGAACTTAGAACTGAATTGTATCTATTTTGCAATTTCCTTGATTTTAGAATCAGGAAAACAGGTTGGCCGCAAAGCATCCTGATTCATATCGTTTATGATCGAGAGAGACCTATTTGGAAAGCCTTTTGTAAGTGCTTGGAAGGAAAATTATCTTCTATATGTTTATCCTTTGTTACTTCGGAATTAGCCTTGTCATTTCTAGCCCTCTGCATGACTGGTTCACATTAGGCGCTACTGACAAGAATTGCAAGTAGTTTCTCGAAAAGTACTGAGCGGCCTAAAGCGAGAACAAGATCTCTTTTGAAAGCTCTTTCAAAGCGCCAGAAAGTTAGAATTATTTTTCCTCTGACCTTACGAAATGCGCTTTGAAAATCCCGGCGGAAGGTTTTTACATATTTGATCAGCTGTTAAAATTAAACCTCAATGTTATTATGTCATTTAAATTGGCAGTTCGGCAGCGGCAGTTCGGTGCATAATCAGAGGATCGAACGCCACAACCGAGTCGCAATTCATCGTTTTCATCATCGGAAATGATCACATCGATTTCTGCATCCACTAGCAAGTTATAAGACCTGTTGAATGAAATTGAAACAGGGTGTTGAGATTTATATTCTTATCAATCAGAAATATACGTCCAGATTCGTTCTCCCATATTCTATTCGATTGTCTTTGGAGAGTGATTGATCTAATGCGCCTCATAACGTGATCTCCACGGCTGAACACATGGCAACGCTATGAAATGAAATCGCTATTTTTCCACGTTTTGGAAAAACAGGGTCGTCAAAACCAACTCCGTACGTGAAATTAAGGGAGTTTTGTGAAAATAGCATGTAAGGAATTTAGCTTCGCCAAGAATAAACACCTTTCAATGCGCCAGTTTAAATAATAAAAATAGTACTTTGTCAATCGCCTGCAACTAGGGGATAACTGTTGGCGAGTATATAAAATTTCGTTGGTGAGTAATCGTTATTTAATCCGCAGTCCACATAAATGATTTGCATATGTTAATTCCCATTTAATCGTTAATTAAGTATTTCCACTCTTACTTCTAATTAAGATCCGATTACGACAATGAATTACCTAAATATATCAATGCCTTGTAGCTGACGGGGACTGCTTGGTCCCTGTCTTCCCGTGGCTGTAGGGCGTTTTACATGCTGGTCATTTTCCGGTCTCTCTTCAAAGACGGAATGAAGGAGGACACTTTCATCGACCTTATCCTAGAAATAAAGGCATGAGAGCAAATCGATTAATGAATGTGAAGAAACAAACGAAACAATTCACGGCATATTAATAAACTTTCAGATCCGAAAGTCTTTAAGCAGCTGCTCCATTTTTCATGTGGTGGAAGCTGAACAGCCATACACATACTGACATACACATACCTATGAGAAATTCAAGGCTTCAATTTTTGGGATAAGTAAAAATAGATTACTTCATAGAAAGTGCGACGTACGGATTTTTATTCACGAGTTGCAAAACTTTGCAAAACGAACGAGTGAGCGCAGCGAACGAGTGAGTTTTCAAAGTTTTGCAACGAGTGAATAAAAATCCGTACAAAGTACTTTCTATGCTGTAATCTATTTATTGTAGATATAATGAGAATTAAACACAACCATTAAATCAGTTTTAGTTTTTTTCCGGCACCATAAGTTTACATGCAGAACGCTGAGAACGTAATGAATGACCGAGCGTACTGAAAAACAAATCCGCTTTCCAGTCCAGATACAGGCGTACAACGAGCCTACACAATATAATAGGGGAGAATTCGTAAATACATAGTGAGAAATTTTTCGTTTGTCCATAATTACTGTCAGATTCAATCATGTCATGGCGACGTTTCGCGCTGTGCAAAGACAAATTCGGACTCTGTTGACTTACACTGTTTAAATTTGAATGTTCCTCCTTGAATGTTGTTGGCTTTCTGATGTTAAATTTACTTCCTCGGATTCTTGAATGGCCATTGATTCTCAAACTGAAGTTCTAGCGCTAAAGATATTTGTTAGATATATTCAGGAGCCCATTACTAGGAGCCAGCAACTCCCATACTAAGTCAGGAGACAGCTTAGCCCCGAAAAAATACTTAATAAGATAAAAAGACTTTGAATCGGTATTGGAGCAATTAGAAACTACGGATGCTAACTTTAAGGCATCTGCCTTGATCTTAAAGTTAATGATGCCTAGACCTCCCTTTAGGAAGGGCTGATGGCACGACTGTCGGCTGACGGTCTCCATTCGGCAACCTCATAGGAAAGGCCAGATCAAATTATTTACCTCCGAAATAACCCATTTAGGGACAGGAAGAATAGTAGCTAGATACAGGAGTTTGCTAATTCCTATTGTATTCACAATCACCTTGCATACGGCTGGCGTGCGGGAAATTTGAATTGACCAATCAGGATTCATCAGGTGGGAAAAAATTTACTGTCCTCACATCAATGTAAGTTGACAGGAGAGGCACTGAAATCAAGCAACTTTTCTCATAGGAGATTGCATTAAATATTCACTAAAGGGGATTTATAATTCCAAAAACCATTTCACAGTGCAAAAAGTGAAAAATATGAAACATCTTGTGTCTCCAAGCTTCTAATTTGGCGCCAAATAGTAGTTCGTCGAGCACGGCCATGTAGGATAATAGTTGTCTTAATTTGAACAAAATGTGCTGTTCGTCGTCAAATTAAACCCGAAATTCTCTAGTTAATTATTAAAAGAGGCCAAAGCAACTTTACCATTGTCTTTATTTTAGCTAGCGGCGAAGAAAAAGGCTATTTTCGTGTCGTTTCGATAGGACACCTAATTTTTGACTGCCGCATGTACTGCGGGCTCAGCCGCCGTATGCAAGGCAGGGACTTGCCCACCAGGGATAAAGAGCGGGATTTCCAAAAATTAAGATGATTTTCTAACTTCTTAAGCTTTGGCCGCCCATTGTCAGACTCTGCGTTCTGTCCGAAAACAACCCCTAGAATTTTCATTTTTGTCACCCATGTGAGGCCAAACGGCTGGTCAGCGCGAGAGCGCCACGCGCCCAGCCACATGGCCTCTGCTTTGGATACATTGAGTTTCGCTCCGGACCCCCTCTCGTACACGTTGATTACGCGAAAGAGGGCTGCAAGAGAATAAACAGATTTGACTAGACTAGTCGTGTCATCAGCATAAATACCTACTTTATATTGAGACCCGTTAGCACCAGGTAAGAGAAAGCCTTCAATTTGGGAGCATGAACGAACTTGACATGCAAGAGTTTCAACGCAAAGAATTTATAGCATGGGGAAAGGGAATCCCCCTGGCGAACGCCGCGAGACAAAGGGATCGGCTCTGTGAGCCATTCATTCACAATAACGCGCATATTAGCACCTTTATAAAACGTGTTAACCCAGTTACAAAAAGAGGGGCCAAAACCAAAACGAGTTAGCAAACTCTGTAGAAAAGAACGGTTTACGCGATCAAAGGCTTTCTCCTGATCAAGACTCACTAAAATACCAGTTTCCCCTGTGCGATCAAGGTAATCTAAAATATCCCTAAGAGTATGAAGATTCGATGAAATCTTCCGCCCAGGAACAGCGCATGTTTGGTCAGGATCAACAATGAATTCCAGGACTTTAGAAAGTCGAACAGAGATAGCCTTAGAGCAGATTTTATAATCAACATTGAGAAGGGAGATCGGTCTCCAATTTTTAAGAGATTTTCGATCCCCCTGTTTATAGATCACGCGAGTATTACTTGTTTTCATGGATTCACACAGCTCACCAACTTCAAAAGAGGAGTTGAAAACAAGAACTAAATGAGGAGCTAATATATCCCAAAATTTACGATAAAATTCAACGGTTAAACCATCGGGCCCGGGAGATTTGTTCGTATTCATGTTCTTAACTGCAAAGGAAATTTCATCAATCGTCATTGTGCCCTCGCACAATGACGACTGATGAGGCGACAGCTGGCGAGAAAGTGAAGACAAAAGATCATCCTGGAAAACCATATCAACCGGTTCTTCCGAAAACCAGGAAGAATAGAAATCAACATGTGCCTGCTCAATTTCATCTTGAGACGAAACCTCAACGCCGGATGAATTATATATCGATGATATTTTGCTTCTCTGCGCATTAGAAGAGTGCAGCTGAAAAAAATAACGAGTTCGGCGCTAGCCCTCCTCAAGCCATTCCGCTCGACTGCGGACTAAAATTCCTTCAATTTCTTTAGTGTAGATGGCCTTTAAGCGGCCTTCTATATCATGAATAGAATCAACAACGAAATTGTCACCGTTGACCAGGCGTTGACGAAGACTAATTAATTTATTCGTTAGAAAAACACGATCTCGACACAATTGCCGGCGCTTTTGGCGGGAAAACGAAATCGATTCTTCCTTCATAGAAACTTTTAAAAATTCCCAGTAATCTTGAGGAGACGGAAATGAAGCAAAATACGAGACGTGACTTTGAATTAAATTACGAATAATACCACAGAAGTTTTTGTCATCAAGGAGCGAGTTATTTAATTTCCACACCCCTGGGCCGCGCTTAGCGGCATCAGGGATATTAAAAACAAAAGAAACAAAATCGTGATCAGAAAGCGGACAAGGTGAGATTTCACACTGGCAATCAGATGTAAACAACTCCTTTGAAACAAAGAACTTGTCTAAGCGACTAGCAATTGAATAATCATGGTTGAACCAGGTGAATTCGCGCGCGCTAGGGTGTAACTTACGCCACGCATCAACCAAAACAAAATCAGATTTTAGAGATTTACATTCGCCAGCGACTGAAACATTCCCGCCAAATTTATCAAGTGCATTTTCATAACAATTGAAATCGCCACCGATCACGAGAGCGGACGCAGGAACAAAGTATTCATAAAGGGATTCGTAAAAAATTTTCGATCAGTACGATTGGTGGGAGCATAAATATTGATGAAGTTAAGATCTACGCCGTCGATTCTAACCAGAAGACTAATTACACGCCCATTAGAGTCCTTTTTCCAAGACACTACTTCATCGGAGCACTCGGGAGAAATTAAAACGGCAACACCTCCCTGTTTGCCAATTGAGGAGGACCAATAACTACGGCCCAGCCATCTACGGGAAAGAACTTTGATATTTGCCTCAGAACTAACTAAAGTTTCCTGAACGAAACAAATATCACATGCAGATTTCTCAATGAAATCAAAGAGGAGGTTATTATTAAGGGGACTCCCCAAACCCCTCGCATTAATAGTCAAAACCTTGAAATTGTCTTGGAAAAAGGACTCGAAAACAGGTAAGAAAAGTAAAACTATCTACTTCCTGCCTTTTTTCTTCTCCTCCCGCCTCTCCTTCGGGGGAGCGTCGGCCTGGGCTTGAGCCTTGCGTTTTAGGTCTACCGTAGTCTCCATGGGCGTAGAAGAGGCAGCGGGAGTCTGCGGCTTTGTAGTCTTGCGGAGGGCGGCTGCTACTAGAGCTGCAGGAGCCACAGCGAAGGTACGGCGGGTAAGTCTAGGAACACGGACGGGAACCCGGCTTTTACTAGCTGAAGAATGAAGCGCAATTGGAGGATCAGATGGCTGACTTAGGTCATCAATTACTACGACTGAGGGCTTTATGAAGCCCTGAGAATCTAGTACCCCATCAGGCTGATGGTCGGCCGGGGAGGCCTGGTTCTCGGCAGTCTGATTTGGTTGGGCATCAGGCAGAGATTCTGTAGGCAGTACAGCAGCTAATACATCGGTGCCAGACGGCCCAACAGCTGTCGACTCAGCGGTCGATGGTTCAGTGGCAGCTGGCTCATTTTCAGATGGCTCAAAGAAGGGAGGATCAGCGGGCAACGTACTCACGGGCAAAGCCGCAGCAAGAGGTTGCGCCTCGGCATCTCTAAACTCATCATCTTCATCCTCATCGAAGAGGTCCGAATCATCGGCCCATTTAAATGAGTCTCCCGAGCGGGTCTTGAAGTAGGCCTCACTATCTTCCCCATCGGAACGATCCACATTAACAGGGGCTGACTCATCTGTTGTGGTACCCCTGATTAATGTCGAAACCCAAGAATAACCACATTCACGGCTAGTATGGCCATCTTCCTTGCAAAAATGGCATAATGGTGGCGCCGGACACGAACCAGCCTCATGTCCAATGTTTTCGCAATTAAAACAAACCTTCAGGTTGCAATCATTACTAAAATGACCAGCGAGGTTACAGCGCCGACAGGTTGGTACCTGGCCGTCATGCTTCAAAAAAATCTGGTATTTACCAAACCGGATAAAACTTGGGACAGGCTTTGTTACCCTCACGCGGTAATGACGTAGGCCATTGTAGACTCCTGGCATAAAATCAAATTTGCCCCGGCGATAATGCACAACCTCACAAAAGGGCGCAAGCCGCCGGATAATGGCCAAATCGCTCAGTTCAAATGGAGCGTCATATATTGTCAAAAAGATCATAGGGCGATCAATGTTTTGCGTCGCGTAGCTGTACTCTCCAACGGTGAGAGCGTTTAAACGAAGAAATTGTTCCTTAACATCCACTGACTTGAAAGTAATTACAACCTCACTGTTCATCTTTCGTTGCATGCACTGAATATCCGAGGCGTCAATATGTGCCATACTCAAGGCTTCAAAGACAGATTTCGCCGATGTGGAACGTGATGGCGTAAATAAAGCAGTTCTGGGGCGTTTCGGCATATCATTAGCCGCGGAATGAGTAGGACGCCGCCAGGTTGGTTTATCAGAGGAATCCCGACCAGCCGTTCTGGCCGCTCTCGAGGCATAGGAATCTGCATTTACATGCGATCGGGTTTCATTCGGGCCATCAGCAAATTGTGAAGCCCCATTATCATCAGTGGAAGTCGTGTTTACATCATTAACACTCTCAAGACTCTCTCCAGGGACATTATCCACAGCACCATCAGTACCCTCCGGGACAGTTTTGGCGCCAACAAAACTTTCCATATTCAAATTCGTAACGGCTTCACTTTCAACAGAACTTTCCATCATCAAAGTTCGAAATTAAACGGCTAGGACGAAGCGATGCCACTTATAATCTCGAAGCAAAAAGTGGCCAAAAGGCCTGTTACAATCTGACAAAACCAGGAAACAAGAAAACAAACCTCAAAGGCGCTAACGATCCAAAATCACGGAGCTCTCGAAAACACGCCTACTCACAGCTCCAAACCGCCCTTGTCAATTCAACGTAAGAATTAGATGGCTTATATATTGGAGAGAAAAATCATTTTATCTGCCATATGGTAAGCACTGGAGTCGCAGATTACAGTGTGCGCACGCGCCCTACTGAAAGTAACATACATACAGGCATAAGCTTTATTTCATCTCGAATTTCCGAATAACTAGAGGAGCTAATATCTTCGAGACATTACATTTACAGCTAAAATACATAGCATATACAGATAACTACTAAATACATAGTTTTTTTAAGATATATTCATTAAAAAGGAAAGCCGCTGTACAAAATGAGGCCCTGGATTCTCTTTTAAAACCAGTAAACTCATATTTTGCATAAATCCAGACTCAGACTACGTTAACAGCATATGTCATGTGAAGGTAAAACCACTTCAGAAGAATGTGCCTCGCTTTTAGAATGTTTCCAAAATAACAAAACTCCTGGGAGCGACGGAATTCCCATTGAATTCTATAAAAAATTCCGGCCACTAATTAGTGAATCTTTTATTCAATGTGCAAACGAATGCTTCGAAAAAGGTGAAATGTCACGCTCGCAAAAACAAGCAGTCATAACACTTATCGAAAAGAAAGGAAAGGACCGCTGTTTTTTGGATAACTGGCGACCAATCTCCCTTGTAAATGTGGACGCAAAAATTATGTCTAAAGCTACAGCCACTAGAATAAAAAATGTCCTGCCTAACATTATCCATCACAATTAATCAAATTCGTTTTATAGAAGATCGCTATATCGGTGAAACAGTACGTTCAATTTTCGACATAATGGACTTTACAGCCAAACAAGACATCCCCGGTTTATTGATCTTCATTGATTTCCGGAAGGCCTTTGATAGTTTGGAGCGTAATTTTCTTCAAAGATGTTTAGAATCATTTAATTTTGGTCCAAATTTTATTCGTTGGCTAATGACTTTTTATAAAAGTATACAAAGCTTCATTATCAACAATGGCATCACCTCTAACTACTTCACAATTGAACGGGGAGTTAGACAAGGAGATCCTCTTTCCCCATATCTCTTTGTCCTGGCCGTTGAAACCTTGGCTATTGCAATTAGACAAAATTCAATGATAAAAGGCATCACTATTGACAACAAAGAAACAAAGTTACTCCAATACGCAGATGACACAACGGCAGTTCTCTCGGATATTAACTCAGCTCAAACTCTTTTCAGACTGCTCGATGATTTCAAGAATGCCTGGCACAGAGTATTTTGGCGAAACCGCACTTAAACAAGGCATCACATATCGGCCTGTCAACACCATGCGCTAATCACACAATCACACACTTTCGCTGCACTGGTTCAGGCTTACATAGGAACCTAAATAGTCATCAAAACCATACTTTTTCCGCGGCTCGATAAACAACAGGATTTCGCGTGGAATTGGTTTCTACATTTCAGCATAAAAGACGCCGTTACGTGACATTTCAGCCCAATATCTGTCTGTATTTCCAAAAACATACCTAGAGAATTTGACTTGTCACTGATAATCTTGATACAATTCTCTCCTAGAGCTAGCTCTCCACAAGGGTTATCGTAGCTCAAATAAAAGGAACTAACTCTTCTGTATGGGCCTTTCGAGGCCAGGAAGACTAAATTCATCGTGTTTTCGTTGAATCATGAATTGTACAATTTATTTAACAGTGATTTAAAATGAAATTCGAGTCTAAACAAACGCAAACGTACAGATATCAAATCGACAGCGGAGAGCTGATCTATAGCTTTCTAAGGGCCTAAATCGTCCTGAATGGACTGACCGAGAGCTTCCTACATGCAGAATCCATTGAACTTCAAATAAACTCGGACATAATTAATTGCCAAATGTTGTCAACAGCTCAATTATCGACCGGAAACCACAACAAGAAATCTCGCCCGCGCTGTATGATAGTTAGCTAGGCCGAAAACGCCTGAAATTGATAAAACAAGGAAATGAAAGGTTTACTCACGATCGATCAGCCTTTGACGTGCTTTCCTTTGCTCTGTTCGTGGC